>CM038678.1:511849995-512125909 GCA_021605205.1 Aegilops longissima | reverse complement strand
TAGAAGAAGTTAAGAGTGAGTACAGAAAGTGGTACAACGCATGACATGGACGCACGAGGCATGAACATGGCGACCGGAGCAGAGGGACATGTGATGCTCGGCCCAAGCAGAAAAAACACGGCTAAACTCACCATCCTGGGACGCAACTCTAACCAAACCAACAAAACAGCCAACATCTTCAAATCTACCGCCGAGGACACCGTGAGCAAACAAGACGACTCCTTCATGAAGGAGAACGATGTCGAGACGCCATCACCGTCCGATCCGCAAAAACGAACCTAGGGTTTCCCCTACTACTTGAGGAGGGGCACAGAGAGCGGCCATGCCAGCGCCTCCAAGAAGGTGACAGCACCCAGGGGTGTTGCCGCTGCCATCACCGAGAGATCGAGCAAGGACTTCGCCTTGGCCGAGTTTGAGCGATCCCAAGCCGTCGGGGCAAAATTCAAAGAAGCGGAAGTCGGGTTGAAGGCCAAAACTGCTACCGCGGGAAGGGGAGCAACGCCCACAAGCAGAGGAGGCATCGGGCACTGCCAGAAGAAGGAGCTGTGGAACAGGAAGAAGGGCGGACAGGGCACAGAGGTGTGCGGGGTTGGGCAGCCAGGTGGAAAAAAGGGGGCGTAGGGGGTGCGACGGTGGCCGAAGACCCGGACGAGCGAGGATCCGGAGAGGAGCGTAGATCCGGGCTGCCGGGATCTGGAGCTGCAAGGACGCCCGATGAGCCGAAGGAGCTGGATGGGAGGACACAGCTCCTAGAGCACGTCGGAGTCAAAGCCGCACCGGGGTGGACGCCGGCCAACCAAGGGCACCTACAAGGGATGGTTGCGGAGCTGCCGAGATGTCGACAGACTGAAAGAGTCGGAAAGACGTAGCTTGGTGGAGCGTTGGATCTGGAGCCACCTCGGCCAACCATGGACACAAGAGGAGGGCACTGGCCCATGGTCGCCGAGGCCAGAGCCGCACCTGCAGGGGAGGGGCGAAGGGAGCATGCAGGCCTGCCACGTTCCCGACCAGCGTTGAAGGAGGCAGCTGCCGCTGGGCAACCACCGAGATCACCATGGGGGAGGAAGAGCGCCACCACGACGCCCCTAGGGCCGACCGACGCAGCAGAGAAGCCCCACCCCGTCCTCCCGGAATCCAGCGCCGACAGCAGCAGGGGTGCTGGCGGCCGTCACAGATCTGGCATGGGAGAAGGAGGGGGCGAGTATGCGTCGGTGACCAGGCAGGGAGCAGCCGGAGCCAGAGGGGAGGGACATGCGAGGGCCGGGGGGAGGGGGCGGCGGAGGCACGCCGGTGCAAGGACGTCGCGGAAGCCATCGGGGGAAGAGGAAGGCGGCTGAGAGGCGGCCAGCTGAGGCGCCCCGCCGCCACCTTCCTGGGAGCCAGCGCGGCTTCACCGGCCGCTCCTTGGGTGACGGCGAGGAGGTGGGGCGGGGTGGGAGGGGGCCGCGGCGGCGCGGCTAGGGTTCCCCCACCGCCGCCATGGGAGGCGACGCGGGGGTTGCGGGGGGCGCCAAACAAGAACCATGCATATAGTTATGAGAACATTGTTACAAAATTTGAATAAAAATTAGTAGAGTACTACAAGGATTGAGAAATAAAAACATATAATGCAAAAAATATACATCAATACAATACTTTTTTAGCGAAACATAATATGAGATATATATATATATATACTAGCGTACGCCTCCCTGAAATTTGTTTTCTTTTTTGTTTACCATAATATGTTAGGAAGCATAGTTATGTACCACTCTTGATTTTGTTGGAACACGTTACCCCCAAAAGATGTAAAATAATTGCTTGCATATTTCTTCAAAATGCTATGACTTGGATTTTCGAAACAATAAATGTTGGAACACATTACTCCCTTGGACATCCGGTGTGCAGCCGCGCGACGTTTTGGTAGTTAGGCTCACTAGCGCAAGGTAGCAATTTTGTTGGAACATCTTACTCCCAAACCATTTTTTCTTTTGAAAAGGAGGAAAGCCCCGTCATCTGTATCAGAATGATGCATGCAGTCATTTTATCTTACTCCCAAACCATGCTCGTCAAATAATTTCTTACTTATTTCTTAAAAATATTAAGACTCTTTTTTTGAACAATAAATGTTGAAAAGTAACGGTAGCTAGATATAATTCCAAATGACTGTTTCAGAAACATTCCTGACGCCGTACCACTGGAGCTTCTGATATTATCGTTTGCATTTCGGCTGAAGGACCAAAAATTTCACTTGAAAATAACTGGAATCCACGTCTTGGGGATTTACAAAAGATTGAATTTTATTCTAGTTCATGTGTGCCTACTGAAATAGCATAAATGCTTTGGCCGAAAGGTAAATATTTTTCTACATACTGAAACGAGTGAATTTGTTTTAAAAAATGATGATTTGTCTTCAAAGCAAGAACCTATTGAAATGATATTCACAAACACCTAAGTGAGGAACCTTGCCGTGACACTTAGCAAGCATATCATATTTAAGTGTTACTGTTTCGTTGCTGAAATGGAGGTATGGTGATAACTCTTCTTATCTGTCTGCTATACATTGATATCATTGTCCTTGTCATGGCTCTGTCATAGAATTCTGATCGCCGGGCCAGATACATAGTCCTCACCATCTTTTGCATACTTGCTTTTGCTTCTTTTGTCTTTTTTCCTTTTGCATAATCTACATATTCTTGAAAAAGA
The DNA here is from genome assembly GCA_021605205.1 of Aegilops longissima. Classification (NCBI taxonomy): domain Eukaryota; kingdom Viridiplantae; phylum Streptophyta; class Magnoliopsida; order Poales; family Poaceae; genus Aegilops; species Aegilops longissima. The sequence continues at coordinate 512,123,224 of CM038678.1, read as the reverse complement.
CTGCAAAGCTCTCCTAGTATATGCAGTTAGCTGCTTTAGTGGGCACTTTCAAAGGGAAGAAGGAAAGAATGCTGTCAAATCAAATACTCAATCATCACAGGGTCGATCGGATGAAGTTTAAAAACCCGGTGATCTGCAACCGCAGATTCTCAGATCCTTTGCGATAAAGAAAGATACTAGATCGTGCTTCACATGCCTCAGTTTCGGAACCATTAGTATTTTGTTCACGTTTAGGAGATTCATATGAATACTAGGTACTGTACAGAACAACACAACTCCTTTCTGAATTATTTCTCCTGTTGAAATGGGATCAGTTCTGTCCCATCTCAAAAAAGAAGATAGTAAATCATGTGCACCTAAAGCAGCATGGTCATCACTCATTAGCAGTTAGGCAGATCAGGCTCTTAATCACTCTCAGTGTATGGGAAGGCTGTGTTGTGTAGTTCATGATTTAGGAAAGAAGCAAACTACTCCCTAAGCTTGTATTATGGGACGGAGGGAGTAACTTACTTCCGAATCTGATGTAGTTGCCATTTTGCACAGTTTTATGTAAAGTTTGTGACATGATTATACTTAGCAGGACCGAAACAAAAAAGAAGGCTGTGCACCAAAGCAAGAACAGAAGAGCTTTTTAGTGGATGGGAGGATGATACGCTGTTTCTTCGATAATGGGTGATACGCTATTACGTCCTGGTCTTGACTGTGATTGAACAGCGGCTGTCTTCCTGTCATGATTGCCTAGATTCACACTGAATTGTACTCTTCACTTTGTTATGTCCATTACTGTACCAGAAGAAGCCCTTCACTTCATAGATTTGGCCAGAAAAATTGAAAGAGCATATACTATACTTGTCATTGCACAATGTAGATATGGTAATTTCTAAAATAAACTAAAGAACTAAACAAGAATCTAAAGTCTAAGGCACTAGTGTCGATGCCAATTGGTCGTACGCTTTCCACGTCGTCAAACTACATTATGATGACCAGTGAAATCTGCTCGCCACAGCTTCAGGTAGAGATGCAGCTAAGAGATCTGGCTACCAGATTTTAGCCCGTCTGGAGGGAAGAATCTATGCTTTGCTGCTGATCTAGGCCGGGTCCTCCATTAGTTTGTGTCGGCCTGCTTTCACTATTGGAGTCGCAAAAGGAAGAGTCGCCATGATCGCAGATTAGTATCTTACGTTTGAACCAAATTGGTGTGAGCCCCGGCAGGTTCCTGGCGCTCCTACGCTCTTCCAGATTAAACAAACGATGAGTTGAGAACCATGAAGGCATGAACAATGTGCGTCTACTTTTGCATCTAATCATCCCGTGGTCATCCAGCAGACAGCAACCAAGTGCCTCCCAAGTCGTCCCCGTGCGGCGGCTGGGAGGCCTCCAGATCCCGTCGCTCCCAACTCCCCCCCTCGTCCTCCTCCTCCCTCGCCGCCGCCCGAGGGCGCGGCCAGGCAAATCCTTGCCGTTGCTGGCGGCGGCGGGGACTAGGTGTCCTCCCGCTCGTGAGGAGCTGGAGCGGGCCGGCGCCCCCGGGCTGGAGCGTGGCGTGCGGCCGGACGTCACGACAGGGGCTGGCGGCGCTCCGGCGGTCCCAGTCCCCATGGTAGGCGGCTTCAAGATCTGGGCGCCATGGTCGCCATGGACGACGGCGGCATGACTAGATTGGCAGCGGCGCGGCCGGATCTGGGCTCAGGCGTGAGCTTGGTCTCCGGGTCACGGTCGGCGCGATGGCGAGTGCGACACGTCGGCATCTTTGTCTGGTCCTTGACCACCCGAGCAACTCCAGGGGAAACCCTAGATTTTCATGGGATCGAGCGATGGCGGTGCTCTTGCGCCGTAGTTCCTCTTCAGGGCATCGTTTTGGAGTTTGCTACGGTTGAAGGAACCAGCGAGGCCGGCGTCGTACGCCCGGTGGCGCAACTGCCGATGAAAATCGCGCCGACTACGGTCATGGCGGACGATGGCGGCGTCTTCGATGTCGTTTCCTTGTCGAGGCATCGTTGTTGCAGTTGGCGTCATCAGGCTCGGGATGCTCCAGGGGAAACCCTAGATCTAGGTCTCCCGGATCGAACGATGATGGCGTTCTTAGTAGCGCTTCCCCTCATGGGAGCATTGTTTTGGAGCAAGTGATGGCTGGAGGTGACAAGAGGAGGAGCGGTGCTTCATCACACATTGATGGTGTCGGATCTCGATGGCATGACGCTCTGGAGATTAGGCGTCTGATGTGCGATGATGGACTCACGCAGGAAGTCGTCGCTGTCTGGCGTCGTGGTGGCGTCGGCGGCAGCTAGACCGGGCAACGTTCATGCAACAGTACAGCTCTGAAGATGGATTGATGGCAGGTAACTGTGGTGGCCACATACCCGGCAGGCGTCCTGGTTGAGGAGCACACCGGACTGGTTGATGCCCATACCCGGCAGGCGTCCTGGTTGGGACCTCAGGTCTTAGATGTTAGGTTTGGCTGCGAGGTTTGTTTGGTATTAGGCCCAGACTATCAGCATCCTTTCATCATTTGGATAGGAGTAGCGACACTTTTGTTGCCTAGACGGTGGCTTCAGTCTTACTATTGTATGACTTTGTAAGGTCTTGGGTGAATAATTAATAAAATGACTGCATGCATCATCCAGATGCAGAAGCCGGGAGTCTTCCTTCATTTCTAAAAATAAAATAAAAAATCTAATCACTGCTAACTGGATCATGAAGAGAGTGCTTTAAGCGTCAATTTTAAAAGATAATGATCATGATCTACGTGTACCTGAAACATGTTTGGTGGTTTATTTATTCATTTATGCTTCAACCGTCAAAGTAAGATAAGTTAGTTCGTGATTGTTCTGGTAATTCATGTCGGAGTCTAGGCTCATCTGCACCTGATGAACAGTAAATTTTAAAAATATTAATAAAATGAATTTTAATTTTTTGACATCAAAGATGCTCAAGTGCACAAGGAGCTTGCAAATTTTCAGGGTGTTTGAAAATTCGAGGACCTTGAGGCAAAAAAAATCAGGACCAAATACTGTTTTTTTTTTAGTTTCTTTAAAAGCATTTTTTCCACAATCTCCTCGAATGTCCAAACACCACGAATTTGTACACATCGCGTATTCGAGCATCTTGGATGACAATTTTTTTTCATATTTTTTCAAATTTGTTTGCCATTTTATTTGAACTTACTTATCACGCCCAAGTGCAGATGCACCTGGACACCGAGTTGCCGCACTTGTGATTGGTCTTGCATTTCCAAACAAAAAAGCCTGCAGTTGCCATGTTTTTCATCAGAAAGCAATGCACATGGATCCATTTCTTATTTTCTTTCTTGAGTGCTTTAAAACTGCTTCAGTCAATATAAATGTGGTGGTAATGGTTTTTATACAGAAATGTGGCGGTAACGTGGAGAAGCTATCATACCTTGACACATGAGCCATTGAAATGGCTATCAACTTTCTCACTGGGAGATGAATAATTTGCCGCATTTCTGTATGCGTGGGTGGGCACCGTGGGCACGTGTGCTTTTGAGATAACCCATCTCTTCGCTTTGTTCCCATCAAAAGAGAAACACAAAATCTCTTAACTTCGATTATTCTATTTCTTCTTACCTTCCTGATATCCTTCGAAAATATCTCTCACATACATGGCATTTATGTAACCTGCTTCAGATGAAAACTGCGAGACTGGTCGCCTTGCTTGAGAACCCAAATCACGTCGATCAAGCACGACCACCGGCAACCATTCCTCGACCACCGGTACCCGCTCCAAGAACGATGCCCTAAGAGGTGCAGCGTGCAACGACAGCATGGCCCTACGACCACGAGGTCGACCCGTCCACGTCCATTGTGGACACCACCTCCACCAATGACGTCCAGGCCGCGGACTTCGACAAGGAAGAGTGGGACATGAGAATGGAGGCGTCGGTGTCCCATGTGAGCACTTATGTGTCTCATGTCTTCATCACCGGTGACCCGTAAATTCATTTCCCGGGGCTCATGGCCACCGGACATGGACACGGAGGGGAGCAATAAGGACTTTGAGCACAGCCGCTGGCGAATGTTTAGTCTAGGGTTTACTTTCCGACACTTTTGCTTAATGAAACATGTCAAATATGTAATGAACGTGTTCTGATTTAAGTGAGAATCATTAGGTATGCGCGAAAATTGTCCGGTTTACTCAAATTTTGTTTGAAATATATGCTGACGTTTGTGGTACATGGTTGGATGGGTCATTGACGCGGACGTCCGTGAATGGATACAGTGTCCATTTTACGGTTCCACGTTGAGATGCCCTAAGAGACATGAACATTGTTTTTTTTTTTTTTTGAGGGGTTGAACATTGTTTTTCCTCCAACGTGTTAGAATACAAAAGGCTAGAAGTATCAGCCACGACAGCAGCAACGCGCCAGCGTAGAGATGCGCAGATAGAACTCAAAAGCGACCAACAAGTATGCACTCGATTACTACATGCGAACTACTCCGAGAGCCAACAGGGCTGTGGATAATCAAACTGTTTGTGCTTCGTGATGCATCAAAGCATAAAGCCTCCATCGCAGAGAGTAGCGGTGTTAAAATACAGCAAATCTGGACGGAGAATGAGCTGCTCGTAGCTAAAGAAAACGGGGGCTCCAATCGCAAGTGTCCAACTTGATGTCCAGGCTATCGGCGTGATGTAATCTGCAATGATGTTGCTTTGCCCTTCGATGCATCGTTTGGAATGCTCCAGAAATTTATTCTCACTCATTGTCTAAGGCGGTTCCAAATGGATACGTGGAGTATCCTGGCTGGTCGTACGTATGTGCTGTACTGGCATGGCCACACCACGGCCGGCAACTTGGAATAATTTAGAATGGGGTCGTCTGGATCATTCGAATTTGATTATCCTATCCTATCAAAAATTTCAAATATTGAATTAAATCTGGGAAAACACTGGCGCGTTATGCGTGGGAACACATAGTACTATCTTGTTTATTTTAACCTATGCAGAGAAGTGAAGTCTTATTCATTTCCTAGATTAAAACAAACAAAACCAAAACATTATTGGCCAAGTCTAGCGAGCGGCCGGCTGCTCGCTTAGCCTACGCGAGCGGCCGGTCTAAACCGGAAATTTTATGTCCTCTTCCTAATTAATCATCCTAATTAAGAAAGCTTTTCATCTAGTCCTTAAATGTCTGCACAACCATCTCTTTGGTGCATGTGTTTTATTCTTTGATGCATTTAATTCGTGGTTTCAAAAACTAAAAAAGCATAACTTTTAATCTGCGTGTCAGAATTAAGATCCGTTTTCACCATTGGAATCCTCGCGATGTGCTCTCCGAAACTAGATCTCGCATGGATATATTTTGACAAACTATTTTTTGTGCAATTTTGTCCCCGTTTTGTGCAACTGACTAGACTTCGATGTGCAACTACCTAACAGAGATGTGCAACTTTTCTCGTACATCGTAGACGTGCAGTTTTCCTCTATGGTACCTCCACCCCCAAACTGTTTGCTCTCAGTGAGATGTGCAACTATGTTTGTTGCCCAGGCCATGCAATTTTCACTAGTGGCATCACCCCGTACTACTCTCCGACAGTGAAATGTGCAATTTTGACTATCGCCTCGGTGTCCTGACCAACTGCCTGGTAGTCAACTTCCGCGTCAACTGAGCAGTGCAGAGAAGTACATATTGCCGCGCCAACTGAGCATATGTGTGTGCCAGTAGTTCTGCCAACTAAACATCAATGTGTGTGCAATTAGACTACATTGCCGTGCCAACTGAGCATATGTGTGTGCCAGTAGTCCTGCAAACTAAACATCAATGTGTGTGCAAGTAGACTATATTGCCGCGCCGACTGAGCATACGTGTGTGCCCAATAGTCCTGCCAATCAAACATCAATGTGTGTGCAGGTAGACTATATTGCGGTGCCAACTGAGCATATGTGTGTGTCAATAGTCCTGCCAACTAAACATCAATGTGTGTGAACCTAGACTACATTGCCGCGCCAACTGAGCATATATGTGTTTAACTAGTCCTGCCAACTAAATATCAATGTGTGTGCGTCTAGATTACATTGTCGCGTCAATTGCGCATATGTGTGTGCAACTAGTGTCTTGCCAACTAAACATCAATGTGTGTGCAACTAGACTAAATTACAAGCCAACTGAGCATATGTGTGTGCAACTAGTCTTTCTACCAACTAAACATCAATGTGCGTACAACTAGACTACATTACAAGCCAACTAAATATCAATGCGTGTGCAACTAGACTAAATTACAAGCCATGACAATTCATATGCAACTATGCGAACCAGACTATGCAGACGAGTGTGCGACTGCAATGCCATCATCTAGCCACTTAGTATCACGTGTTATACAACTACTGGATGGTTATATCCAACTGAGAACTATTATGTGTATAACTACATTTACTAGGGATGCCAACTAAGTGTCCGCGTGGTACAACTAACTATTTGTGGCTAAAATCTCCACAAATGAACTAAGCGACACAAGCATCGGCCTACAAAAATAACTCCATTCTCAGCCGGTGGGCGTACTGTGGTCTTGTGCAACATTCTAATGATCCTATTCAAGTGAGAACTACTATGTGTGCCACCACTACTATTACGGATGCCAACTAAAAATATGACCGGCAAAAATAGATCAATTTAAGCAAAAACATCATCTAGCCAACTTAATATCAACATTTTGTGTAATTTTCTAAATCATATATACAACTAAAGAGCACTACATGAGCAACTACAACTATTCGATAATTTACTCAGGCAAAAAAGCACTCGTGATAATCCACGTGGTGGAGAGGACGCACGATGGGCGCGACACACTTACCATCTGCAAGAGACTGACAACTGAGAAGGACTGCAACAAGAAGCTGGAGAAATGCAAGGAGAGAAGCAAGGCTTACCTGTGCATTGACATCCTGGTGCAGGAAATCCTTCATCTTCGAGGAGCTCCTTTCGGCACAGGTTTCGGTCGCCACGCCTTTGCTGGTAGACAATTTCCACATGAGGCGAATCTTTGTTCGTTGGTTCGTTGTCTTCCTGATGAATCCGCGCGCACGTGACGATCTGGACTTGGCAAGCGAACCACGCGGCTTCAGGCAGGTCATAGTAGGGAGTAACTTAGAGTAGTAACATGTAACATGCATACGTTACTGCTCTATGTTACTAATAGTGGAAAGTGTCATAGGTGTAGTAACATACACATGCTTATTTATTGTCTTGTAGACTCATTTTGCATTAAAAAGCGCTATGTGATGGGAACATATTAGGTTACTCTATTTGTCTCTCTTCTCATTAACTACTTGCCACATCAATATTTTTGCTTATGTGGCATCTATGTTACTACCTATGTTACTCCCACTATGACCAGCCTCAGTCTCGGTGCAACATGGTCACACCGGCTTTGTCGGATAGCGCACAGGCGAGCCACGTCTCGCCCCAACCAGAAAACACCTGGCGGTCGTGGGCCGCACGATGCGCTTGCAATGAGCGGTCCAAGCGCGGCCGCTCGGTTCAACAAAATCATGCGCGTGCACCCGGAAGTATTTAGGAACATTATTTGCTATGCGACCAATACAAAACCAAACAACAAAACCTAAATATCACCGATTCGAGAGTAGCCGGTTCTTTTTTTTTTTTTTTTTTTTTGCGAAGACGAGAGTAGCCGATTCACAACCCTGAGACAACCAAACCAAAACTGGGCGATAAATAGTAGTACTGCCTGACTTTATTCATTGTTGCTTCTTGCACAAAAAAGGTGCTCAGCCCAGGGTACCTTCATGGCTTCACCGATTGGTGCACGTCCTCGGCCGGCTAATTTACCAGTTTTCATAAAGAAGAACTATTTTAATTTCAAAATATAATCTTTTTATACAAATTTTTTCTTCAAATATGCATGAACATTCTATCCCAAGTGTATGAACATTTATATGTACATGTTTGTGGACCAGAGACGACGCTCTGATGTGTAGCGGGGCGACTGCCAGCGGGGCGACCGCGGGTGCGCCACCGGGTGCCGCCGGCGATCGACGGCGGGTGGGGGCCGGTTTTGGGCTCTAGGTGACGCCGACAAGGACGACCCGGATGGGGATGCGGACGCGTCTCCTCCATCACCGCCGTCGCCGGCGCCTTCGGACCAGATCTGCGAGTTCTTCCACGCTGGCTACACGGAAGCGGAAGTGATGACGACCATCGATTAAGTGTTGCCTCTCGACGATCCGGCCAGGATAGGGTTGCACAAGGGAGAGAAGGAGGAGATGGTGCGCAGTGTGGTGCATCGATGGACGGCGGCGACGGCGGTAAGGCCTTGGAAGGGTCCTATCCCGAAGGTCAGTCTTCCTAACCTCACCATTTTTGATTTAATACGGCCGGAATCTTGGACTGTTGTTAAGAGGAAGAAATCGAGAACGGCGGCGACGCCGGCGGCGCCGATCAGAGGGATCAGCGAGATCCGAGCCGACAGGGCTCGCCGTTTGAATTTGGTCATGGGCCTCAATGGCTTCGATCGGGCAATGGGAGACTTGGGCCGGCCTGCCGATAGGTATGAGGCCCATCGCGCGGCATCTCCACTTGGGCCGTTAGCTGGGTGTGTGGCCCAGCCTAACGTGGACTCCGATGGGGCGACGGACTACGTAGGGGCTTCCTCCTACATGCGTACGATCGATCACGGAGACTCGTGCGATCTGCCGCTGTCGCTGTGCCCTAGCTTGAGACGCAGTGGAGGTACGTCGGGGTTTCGTCGTTGTGCCCCGGGGAGAGCGGCGCGCATTCCCCCTCTACGGCGGGCAAGAAGGATCCAGCCGCTTGTGTCCATGGCTGGCCGCGGGGCTGCGGCGCCGCCCGCCAAGAAGCCCGCCACTGCTGTTGTTGGTCGGGGTGGGGCTGCACCGCCGCCGGTTGTGAGTGCGGGGCGCGGGGCCCTGGGGCCGCTTGGCCAGAGGTCGCCGGCGGGCGGTGGTGTGCCTCCGGGCACCTAGGGTCGCGGCGTCGGCCATTCTGGCGTTCGGCCGCCGGGGTAGGTGCCCTTGCAGGTTGCGGTCGGGAGGGGCGGTCCGCGGCCTCTGGCGCCGGGCGTGAGTGTCGTTACACATCCGGCTGCGGGTCGGGCTGAGCCTCGGCCGCAGGTGCCGGGGGTGGCTGCTGCAGGTCGGGGTGGAGCGGCCCGTGGAGTCGTGCCAACGCCTGCCGGCGGTCAGCCTCGTGCCGCACTTCCGCCTCACGTCATTGCGAGGCCTGCTCAGAACCGGTCGGGACCGTCGCAGACAAGGCAGAAATCGAGTACTAGAGAGTCCTCTGTTCCGCCTCGAGGCCAATGGGGGGACGATGATGTTGATGCGTATGGAGATGGACAACATCGTGGTTCCTCATCCATGGGAGGCGGTCGGGGTTATGCTTGGCAGAGTGACAGGTCAGCCGAGAGACCTTTTCTCGGCCCTCCAGGTGGCTTTGTCGAGGGCGCCTCCGGCCCGGATCACCTCCAGAGAGGTGGCTACTGATGTCTACTACACAACCTTCTTTTTGTAGACGTTGTTGGGCCTGCAAGTGCACATGTTTGTAGGACAGTAGCAAATTTCCCTCAAGTGGATGACCTAAGGTTTATCAATCCGTGGGAGGCGTAGGATGAAGATGGTCTCTCTCAAGCAACCCTGCAACCATATAACAAAGAGTCTCTTGTGTCCCCAACACACCCAATACAATGGTAAGTTGTATAGGTGCACTAGTTCGGCGAAGAGATGGTGATACAAGTGCAATATGGATGGTAGATATGGGTATTTGTAATCTGAAAATATAAAAACAGCAAGGTAACAAGTGGTAAAAGTGAGCGTAAATGGTATTGCAATGGTAGGAAACAAGGCCGGCCTAGGGTTCATACTTTCACTAGTGCAAGTTCTCTCAACAATAATAACATATTTGGATCACATAACTATCCCTCAACATGCAACAAAGAGTCACTCCAAAGCCACTAATAGCGGAGAACAAACGTAGAGATAATGGTAGGGTACGAAACCACCTCAAAGTTATTCTTTCGGATCGATCTATTCAAGAGTTCGTACTAGAATAACACCTTAAGACACAAATCAATCAAAACCCTAATGTCACCTAGATACTCCATTGTCACCTCAAGTATCCGTGGGCATGATTATACGATATGCATCACACAATCTCAGATTCATCCAACCAACACAAAGTACTTCAAAGAGTGCCCCAAAGCTACTACCGGAGAGTCAAGAATGTGTGCCAACCCCTATGCATAGGTTCATGGGTGGAACCCGCAAGTTGGTCACCAAAACATACATCAAGTGGCACATGATATCCCATTGTCACCACAGATAAGCACGGCAAGACATACATCAAGTGTTCTCATAAAATACTCAATCCGATAAGATAACTTCAAAGGGGAAACTCAATTCATCACAAGAGAGTAGATGGAGAGAAACATCATAAGATCCAACTACAATAGCAAAGCTCGGGATACATCAAGATCGTGCCATAGAGGGAACACGAGAGAGAGAGAGATCAAACACATAGCTACCGGTACATACCCTCAGCCCGAGGGTGAACTACTCCCTCCTCGTCATGGATAGCGCGGGATGATGAAGATGGCCACGGTGAGGTTCCCCCCCCGGCAGGTGCGGAGCAGGTTCCCGAGAGGTTTTGGTGGCTCTGAGAGGCTTGCGGCGGCGGAACTCCCGATCTATCTTCTGTTCGGAAGTTTTAGGGTGCGAGGTATATATGGGTGAAAGGAGAACGTCGGTGGGACGAAGGGGGGGGCCACGAGGGGGCGCGCCTGTGGGGTGGCGCGCCCCACCCTCGTGAGCACCTCCTTCTTTCTAACATGCACTCCAAGTCCATCGGGTGGCTTTCCTTCCAAAAATAACTTCTCCAGTTGATTTCGTTCCGTTTTGACTCCGTTTGATATTCCTTTTCCTCGAAATACTGAAATAGGCATAAAACAACAAATCTGGGCTGGGCCTCCGGTTAATAGGTTAGTCCCAAAAGTAATATAAAAGTGAATAATAAAGCCCAATACTGCCCAAAATAGTAGATAATATAGCATGGAACAATCAAAAACTATAGATACGTTGGAGACGTATCAAGCATCCCCAAGCTTAATTGCTGCTCGTCCTCGAGTAGGTAAATGATAAAATAGAATTTTTGATGCGGAGTGCTACTTGGCATAATTTCAATGTAATTCTTCTTAATTGTGGCATGAATATTCAGATCCGAAAGATTCAAGACAAAAGTTCATATTGACATAAAAATAATAATACTTCAAGCATACTAACAAAGCAATCATGTCTTCTCAAAATAACATGGCCAAAGAAAGTTATCCCTACAAAATCATATAGTCTGGTTATGCTCCATCTTCCCCACACAAAATATTTAAATCATGCACAACTCCGATGACAAGCCAAGCAATTGTTTCATACTTTAACATTTTCAAAACTTTTTCAATCTTCACGGAATACATGAGCGTGAGCCATGGATATAACACTTATGTGAAATAGAATGGTGGTTGTGGAGAAGACAAAAAGGAGAAGATAGTCTCACATCAACTAGGCGTATCAACGGGCTATGGAGATGCCCATCAATAGATATCAATGTGAGTGAGTAGGGATTGCCATGCAACGGATGCACTAGAGCTATAAATATATGAAAGCTCAACAAAAGAAACTAAGTGGGTGTGCATCCAACTCGCTTGCTCATGAAGACCTAGGGCATTTTGAGGAAGCCCATCATTGCAATATACAAGCCAAGTTCTATAATGAAAGATTCCCACTAGTATATGAAAGTGATATCATAGGAGACTCTCTATCATGAAGATCATGGTGCTTACTTTGAAGCACAGGTGTGGTAAAAGTATAGTAACATTGCCCCTTCTCTCTTTTTCTCTCATTTTTTTATTTTTTTATTTGGGCCTTTTCTCTTTTTTTTATGGCCTCTTTCTTTTCTTTTTTTTTTCTTTTTTGCCCGGAGTCTCATCCCGACTTGTGGGGGAATCATGGTCTCCATCATCCTTTCCTCACTAGGACAATGCTCTAATAATGATGATCATCACACTTTTATTTTTCTTACAACTCAACAATTACAACTCAATACTTAGAAAAAAATATGAATCTACATGAATGCCTCCGGCGGTGTACCGGGATATGCAATGATTCATAAGTGACATGTATGAAAGAATTATGAATGGTGGCTTTTCCACAAATATGATGTCAACTACATGATCATGCTAAGCAATATGACAATGATGGAGCGTGTCATAATAAATGGAACGGTGGAAAGTTGCATGGCAATATATCTCGGAATGGCTATGGAAATGCCATAATAGGTAGGTATGGTGGCTGTTTTGAGGAAGGTATGTGGTGGGTGTATGATACCGGCGAAAGGTGTGCGGTATTAGAGAGGCTAGCAATGGTGGAAGGAAGAAGGGTGCGTATAATCCATGGACTCAACATTAGTCATAAAGAACTCATATACTTATTGCAAAAATCTACAATTTATCAAAGCAAAGTATTACGCGCATGCTCCTAGGGGGATAGATTGGTAGGAAAAGACCATCGCTCGTCCCCTACCACCACTCATAAGGAAGACAATCAATAAATAAATCATGCTCCGACTTCATCACATAACGGTTCACCATACGTGCATGCTACGGGAATCACAAACTTTTAACACAAGTATTTCTCAAATTCACAACTACTCAACTAGCATGACTCTAATATCACCATCTTCATATCTCAAAACAATTATCAAGCATCAAACTTTTCTTAGTATTCAACACACTCATAAGAATTCTTACAAATCTTGTATGCTTAGCATATTAGAATTATTTAAGCAAATTACCATGCTATTTAAGACTCTCAAAATAATATAAGTGAAGCATGAGAGTTCATATATTTCTTCAAAATAAAACCACCATTGTGCTCTAAAAGATATAAGTAAAGCACTAGAGCAAATGAAAAACTACTCCGAAAGATATAAGTGAAGATCAATAAGTAGTCGAATAATTATGTAACTATGTGAAGACTCTCCCATTTGATAATTTCAGATCTTGGTATTGTATTCAAACAGCAAGCAAAGCTAAATAAAACTACATTGCAAGGATATCACAACTCATGTGAAGAAGCAAAAACTTAGGCTCAACCGATACTAACCGATAGTTGTTGGAGAAGAAAGGTGGGATGCCTACCGGGGCATCCCCAAGCTTAGATGCTTGAGACTTCTTGAAATATTATCTTGGGGTGCCTTGGGCATCCCCAAGCTTGAACCTTTGTGTCTCCTTAATTCCTCTCATATCATGGTTTCACTTTTTATCAAAAGCTTCATTCACAACAAACTCAACAAGAACTCGTGAGATAGGTTAGTATAAACCAATGCAAAACATTATCATTTTATACTGTAACAAATCACTAACATTATTATTCAACATTGCATACTAAATGCCTCTGCATATTTAATACTCCTATCCTCAAATAGAATCATTAAGCAAGCAAACATATGCAAACAATGCAAACATAACAGCAATCTGCCAAAACAGTACAGTCTGTAAAGAATGCAAGAGTGTCAATACTTCCCTAACTCCAAAAATTATGAAATAAAATTACCACTGTAGTAAATTTATCAGAGATTTATATGCAAAAAGTTTCAATATTATACCATTCTCTTAATTTTCTAAGGAATTTTTGCAACAACGGTAAACTTTCTGTTTTCAAACAGCAACATGTATAGTAGCAAAATAAGCATGGCAAAGGCTATCCTTGACCTTTTTTATTGAAAATAAAGATGCAAAAAATTAATATAATTAACAGCAAGCAAATACTAACAAAATAAAATGACGCTCCAAGCAAAACACATATTATGTGGTGAATAAAATATAGCTCCAAGTAAAGTTACCGATGAGCGAAGATTTAAAGAGGGGATGCCTTCCGGGGCATCCCCAAGCTTAGGCTCTTGGTTGTCCTTGAATATTACCTTGGGGTGCATTGGGCATCCCCAAGCTTAGTCTCTTGCCACTCCTTATTCCATAGTCCATCGAATCTTTACCTAAAACTTGAAAACACACAAAACTTAACAGAAAACTCGTGAGCTCCGTTAGAGAAAGAAAATAAAACACCACTTCAAGGTACTGTAATGAACTCATTATTTATTTATATTGGTGTTAAACTTACTGTATTCCAACTTCTCTATGGTTTATAAACTATTTTACTAGCCATAGATTCATCAAAATAAGCAAACAACACAATGAAAACAGAACCTGTCAAAAACAGAACAGTCTGTAGTAATCTGTAACTAACGCAAACTTATGGAACTCCAAAAATTCTAAAATACATTGGTGGACCTGAGGAATTTGTCTAGTAATCATCTGCAAAAAGAATCAACTAAATAGCACTCTCCAGTAAAAAGTTGAAGCTAATCTCGTGAGCGCTAAAGTTTCTGTTTTTTACAGCATGATCATAAAGACTTCACCCAAGTCTTCCCAAAGGTTCTACTTGGCACAAACACTAATTAAAACATAAAACCACATCTAAACAGAAGCTAGATGGATTATTTATTCCTAACAGAACCAAAAAGCAAGAAACTAAAATAAAATTGGGTTGCCTCCCAACAAGCGCTAACGTTTAACGCCCCTAGCTAGGCATGATGATTTCAATGATGCTCACATAAGAGATAAGAATTGAAACATAAAGAGAGCATCATGAAGAATATGACTAGCACATTTAAGTCTAACCCACTTCCTATGAATAGGGATTTGTGAGCAAATAACTTATGGGAACAAGAATCAACTAGCATAGGAAGGCAAAACAAGCATAACTTCAAAATTTTCAACACATAGAGAGGAAACTTGATATTATTGCAATTTCTACAAGCATATATTCCTCCCTCATAATAATTTTCAGTAGCATCATGAATGAATTTAACAATATAACCAGCACCTAAATCATTCTTTTCATGATCTACAAGCATAGAATTTTTATTACTCTCCACATAAGCAAATTTCTTCTCATTCGGCATAGTGGGAGTATCATAGGAGACTTGAATACTATAAATTGTTTCCACATTAAAAGAGTAATGTTCAGAAAAAGGGTAATCATAATCATGACAAGTTTTATAAATATAACCATCACTACTTTTTATAGCATATGTATCATCACAATTATCATTCTAAGTAGCAACTTTGTTCTCATCATAATCGATTGAAACCTCTTCCAAGATAGTGGACTCATCACTAAATAAAGTCATGACCTCTCCAAATCCACTTTCATAAATATTATAAGATTCAACATCCTCCAAAATAGTGGGATCACTACTTCCTAAAGTTGACACTCTTCCAAAACCACTTTCATCAATATAATCATCATAGGTAGAAGGCATGCTATCATCATAACAACTTTGCATATCAAATTTTAAGAGGCTAAAAATATCATCTTCATTAAACATAGCATCCCCAAGCTTGGGACAAACATTAATTGCAGCAAATATATTCTCAAATATGTCATCCTCATCAAACATAGCTTCCCCAAGCTTGGGCCTTTTCATATCATAAGCATAATCACTCCCATCATTAATAGTATGGATAGCACCAATAGTATAGCAATTATTATATTCTTCCAAGCAAGTGACAAAAAGATTTTCAAGATCATAAGAAGTATCATTATCTTCCCAATCATAATCATCACAACAATCAATAGGCATAACGAGATCATCATCAAGTGTATCATCTTCATGAGGCACATCAATAATAGGAGCAACTTTATTTGGGAGAGATACCTTTTTACCTCTCTTCCTTTTTCTCTTCTTTTTCTTTACCACATCATGTGTGGGTTCAATCCTCTTTTTGAAGCTCCTTATTAATGAGATTGGTTGAATAGAAGGCTCCTCCTCGTTACCTGATTCATCATAAGAAATAATAGGAGGATATTGGGAAGTCTCTTCCCTTTCATTAATATTCACTTCATCCTCTATTTGTTTTCTTTTCTTTATGTAATTGGCAATATAAGGATTTTCAATGCAATTCACCGCACAATACATATAAATTTCTTCTAGATCAAAGCCAAGAAGTTTGTAACGGGCAAATTCTGGAAGATCATTAGTTAAACGTTTCATTTCTTCATAACCCATGAGCAAGCTAAGTTCATTATAATTTGAAAGGGAAATCAACTCATCACAATTTTTGGACACGATTAGATCGTGAAACAATTTGCATCGGATAGCTAAATGACCACTTTCATTGCAAAGACCACAAGTACGGCCAAGATAATTTAAATCTTCAGCACAAACATCTAGCCTTTCTTGCAACAATTTAGTTTCTAAATACTTATGCCTCTTGCAATATCTATCTTCCCTATTTGGTGTGTACTTGCAAACCCAATGCACTCCACAAAAATTGACATGTTTATAGGAGGCATTTTCATCATAACTAGTGAAATCATCATTAGTACTATGGATATTCAAGGAGTTCATACTAACAACATTGCAATCATGCTCATCATTCAAAGATTTAGTGCCAAACATTTTAATACATTCTTCTTCTAACACTTTGGCACAATTTTCCTTTCCATCATACTCACGAAAGATATTAAAAAGATGAAGCATATGAGACAAACTCAATTCCATTTTTTTGTAGTTTTCTTTTATAAACTAAACTAGTGATAAAACAAGAAACAAAAAGATTCGATTGCAAGATCTAAAGATATACCTTCAAGCACTCACCTCCCCGGCAACGGCGCCAGAAAAGAGCTTGATGTCTACTACACAACCTTCTTCTTGTAGACGTTGTTGGGCCTGCAAGTGCACAGGTTTGTAGGACAGTAGCAAATTTCCCTCAAGTGGATGACCTAAGGTTTATCAATCCGTGGGAGGCATAGGATGAAGATGGTCTCTCTCAAGCAACCCTGCAACCAAATTACAAAGAGTCTCTTGTGTCCCCAACACACCCAATACAATGCTAAATTGTATAGGTGCACTAGTTCGGCGAAGAGATGGTGATACAAGTGCAATATGGATGGTAGATATGGGTATTTGTAATCTGAAAATATAAAAACAGCAAGGTAACAAGTGGTAAAAGTGAGCGAAACGGTATTGCAATGGTAGGAAACAAGGCCGGCCTAGGGTTCATACTTTCACTAGTGCAAGTTCTCTCAACAATAATAACATAGTTGGATCACATAACTATCCCTCAACATGCAACAAAGAGTCACTCAAAAGCCACTAATAGCGGAGAACAAACGTAGAGATTATGGTAGGGTACGAAACCACCTCAAAGTTATTCTTTCGGATCGATCTATTCAAGAGTTCGTACTAGAATAACACCTTAAGACACAAATCAATCAAAACCCTAATGTCACCTAGATACTCCATTGTCACCTCAAGTATCCGTGGGCATGATTATACGATATGGATCACACAATCTCAGATTCATCCAACCAACACAAAGTACTTCAAAGAGTGCCCCAAAGCTACTAGCGGAGAGTCAAGAATGTGTGCCAACCCCTATGCATAGGTTCATGGGTGGAACCCGCAAGTTGGTCAACAAAACATACATCAAGTGGCACATGATATCCCATTGTCACCACAGATAAGCACGGCAAGACATACATCAAGTGTTCTCATAAAATACTCAATCCGATAAGATAACTTCAAAGGGGAAACTCAATTCATCACAAGAGAGTAGAGGGGGAGAAACATCATAAGATCCAACTACAATAGCAAAGCTCGGGATACATCAAGATCGTGCCATAGAGGGAACACGAGAGAGAACGCGCGCGAGAGAGAGAGAGATCAAACACATAGCTACTGGTACATACCCTCAGCCCCGAGGGTGAACTACTCCCTCCTCGTCATGGATAGCGCCGGGATGATGAAGATGGCCACCGGTGAGGGTTCCCCCCTCCGGCAGGGTGCCGGAACGGGCTCCCGAGAGTTTTTTGGTGGCTACAGAGGCTTGCGGCGGCAGAACTCCTGATCTATCTTCTGTTCTGGAAGTGTTAGGGTACGTAGGTATATATGGGTGAAAGGAGAACGTCGGTGGACCGATGGGGGGGGGCCACGAGGCAGGGGGGCGCGCCCTAGGGGGGTGGGCGCGCCTCCCACCCTCGTGAGCACCTCCCTTCTTTCCTGACGTGCACTCCAAGTCCATCGGGTGGCTTTCCTTCCAAAAATAACTTCTCCGGTTGATTTTGTTCCGTTTTGACTCCGTTTGATATTCCTTTTCCTCGAAATACTGAAATAGGCATAAAACAGCAAATCTAGGCTGGGCCTCCGGTTAATAGGTTAGTCCCAAAAGTATTATAAAAGTGAATAATAAAGCCCAATATTGCCCAAAACAGTAGATAATATAGCATGGAGCAATAAAAAATTATAGATACGTTGGAGACGTATCAGCTACCGTGGACATCGCGGCGGTCGAGGTGGTGGTCGTGGGAGGTTTTGCAGACAGCCTCCGCCCCCGGCAGTTGTTGACTATGCGGCGTCGGCCGTTGAGACCGATCACACTGAAGCCACTGAGCTTCGTAGCCAGGCGATGGATGTGGTGACGGCCCTGGCCAATGTGGAGGTTCCTGCGACTGGGGGCGTGGCTGAGGTTGGCGACGGGTCTGATGCAGAGAGGGCGTCCAAGTGGGTGCGTAAGAAGGAAAGGATGTTGTGCTATCGTTGTGGTGAGAAGGGCCACTTCATTGCTGAGTGCGTGGCGGAGCTGTGTGACTCATGTGGCAAGCCAGCACATACCTCGGGGGATTGCCCGTTTTTGTGAGACCAGGCTCCGACTCTTACAATGTATGAAGTATATTGTGCTGAGTTGATGTTCTTTGAGTCCCCGGACGCGAGAGAGATTCCGGAGGAGACACAGAGTTTGACCACCGGGATTGTGAAAGCTACCCTGGGTGAGGTGACTGAGGCTCAAATTGTACGGAGGCTTCAAGAACTGGCACCGGGTGACTTCCAATGGGAGCTGGTCAGTCTCGAGGCCAATGTGTCTAAGGTTAACTATCCCACTGTGGATGATTTGCAGAGGCTACTGAGCTTTGGCCTGTGTAGAGTTCCTGGCACTAGTTGCATTCTGGAGTTTCACGAGTGGACGAAGGTAGAGCCTAAGGGCAAGCCCCTTACGCAGTTCTGGTTGAGGTTTTCGGGGGCTCCCTCTAAGCCTTTGCAGGACGTTCGAGTGGTGGCCAGTATGGGCATTATGGTTGGGAAAACGGAGAGAGTGGATATGGCTTTTACTCGTGCTCATGGAGTGGCCCGGCTTCTAGTGAGCGTTCTGGACATTGAGTTTGTGCCGGATGTGGTAAACTGGACCAATAGGGGAGAGGTTTTCCCTCTCGAGATCGAGTTTGAGGACACCGATCTGTTTGCTGAGGCAATTAATGGGACTGATGTCGATATGCACGAGGGTGACGACAGTGCGGGGGCTAGGGGCACCGACTGATGAGGCTACACGAGAGGGGTCTAACGGTTCCGGACATGTTGCTCAGTTGCCCGGGGATGGGGCCGGGGTTGAGCCAGCACCTTCTCCATCGGTGCCTATGACTTCGCTGTGTTTCGGGTCCTTTGAGCCAACCTCTGCCCCTCCCAGACTTTGGAGTGACCGGGTAGATTCTGATGATGTGTTTGAACACACGCTTCCCATGTTGGACTTCGAGGTTGCTGGTGGATCCATGGTTGGAAGTTTGGTAAGGACACCGTCGGCGAGGGCTTTGGTTGGAGTGGGGGAGGTGGAGCCTGTGGTTGCTTCTCCTTCTCTCACTTTACCTGCGGCTGAGGCCCCGGAGATGATGACTGCATCCGAGGTGGTGCTTGGGGGAGGGGGCTCGGGGCAGGTGGCCCCAACTCCTCTTCTTCCTATCCAGACGCCGGCGACGCCGGATACAAGGACGTCGGCTGGTTCAGGGTGAGGTGGTCCGAGGCAGGTGGCCTTGGCCACTTCTTCTCCGGTCGCGACGACGGCGCCCACGCATCCAGGGGCGCTGGGGGAGGGGGGGTCTGGGGCAGGTGGCCCTGGTTCCTCCTTCTTCTTCGGTGGTCGAGATAACGCGTCTCCTACAACGCCGGCGCTTCCCTCTGGGCCGCAGGGTGGAGCGGGAGGAGAGCTCGGGCAGGAGGCCCCTGCACTCCTCTCGTCCGACTTGCCCGTGGCTCAGGGCCTCGGTGTGGGTCACTTGTCCGAGGGGCATGGGAGCCTGCTGCCGCCTCCTCCAGTTACTTTGGTTGACCCTTTGCAGGATTCAGCTCGAGGTTTTACTAGGGAGGAGGTCGTTGCCTTTGGCGGGATCCCTGACCCGGTCTCGATGGGGAGACGGATGAGTGCTCGCATCCAGGACCTTCCCGAGGTTGATGACATGCAGCAGAGGTGCGCTATGAGGGCGGCCAAACTTCGTGATGCTGAGATTTCTACCTCTGTTGGAAAAGGCAGTGCCTACTAGGCGCTTAGGCACGCCTAGGCCCTAGGCAATGGCCAAACGCCTCACCTAGGGCATAAGCAGAAGTCTAGGCAGAGGAAGTAAGAAATTCTCTACCCAAGCGAGAAATCATGCCGTATTGCACTGATATGCCAAAAGGGCCATATTCCATTCATAGTACTGGTAGTTAACATACTTATATGCCCTAAATTAATAAACTACACATATAATAACCACATATACACCCCGATAGTAAAAATTACATAACCGCCTAGGCTGCGCCTAGGGCGCTTAAGCACCGCCTAGGCACTAGGCGAAGGCCAACCGCCTCGCTTACGCCTACCGCTTTTTCCAACCTTGATTTCTACTGGTATGTCCGTCAACATATCTAATTCTTTATTGCATTTTTCTAATGAGGAGATTATTAATAATGCAAACCAACTAAGAGTTTCGCTAGGGGCTAATGATAGTGAAATTTCCAAATCGGTGAATGATCTTTTAGATTTGGAGGCGGAGCGTGCCTTAGAGACTATTCATAATCTGGCAGCGGTAAAACCCATGAATGATGATGAGATTGATGCGTTGGGGGTCAGAGTGCTCGATAATCTGTGTGCGGATCTAGCACCACCCAACCATGAGTCTGAGGATGATGATGTACCTCTAGATAATGCAGTGGTTAGTAACGCTGAGCCCGGTTATGAGGACCGGGTGGAAGAACCTAGTAAACCGAAGCGCAAGTGGAAACGGAAGATTTATCCCGATTCTGCGGTTCGTAGGAGTGCTAGGATCCGGACTACCAAAATATTTCATGATGAATTATGAAAGGAATCTTTTGGAATAGCAGAGGTCTGAAAGACTTGGCTAAAAGAAGGTTTCTTGCTGAGGCATCTCTAAAGCATCGATTAGATTTTATTTCTCTCTCGGAAACTGGTCGAGAAAACTTTGCGCCCCAGTTTCTTACTTCTCTTGCGGGCGGTGTTGAGTTCGATTGGCATTGTCTGCCTCCGCGAGGAAGATCGGGTTGAATCTTGCTGGGTGTGAGATGCGATTCGCTTGAAGTCTGGAGTGTAGTGATGGGCGACTTCGCGGTTAAGTTTCGAGTCAGGTCTAAAGCTGATGGTTTCAACTGGGCTTTGGTGGCGGTATATGGTGCCGCACGACCTGAGCTTAAACCGGAGTTTTTGGCGGACCTTGTTCGAATCTGTGGGTCCGAGCAACTTCTAATTTTAGTTGGGGGTGATTTCAATATCATTAGGAGGAGAGAAGAGAAGAATAATGATAATTTTGACGGCAGGTGGTCGTTTATGTTCAATACCATTATTGAAAGCTTGGATCTGAGGGAGATAGAGCTTTCTGGTAGAAAGTTTACCTGGGCTAATGCTATGCCAAACCCGACATATGAAAAACTTGATCGAGTTCTCGCGAGCGTTGAGTGGGAGCAGAAGTTCCCTCTCGTAATGGTACAAGCCCTCTCGCGTGGAATATCTGATCACACACCCTTGTTAGTGGACTCAGGGGAGCCGAATCATGTGGGAAACAAAAATACCTTTTCCTTCGAGATGGCCTGGTTTGAACGCGAAGGTTTCTTGGACCTAATTGCCCGGGAGTGGGCTAAGGGTGCAGGAGGTAGGACTTCGGTCGAGCGTTGGCAGAATAAGATTAGGTATTTGGGAAGTTTCTTACGGGGGTGGGCTAAGCACCTTAGTGGGGTGTATAAGATTGAAAAGGACAGGCTCCTTTCTCTTATTCAGACCCTTGACTTAAAAGCTGAAAATACGATTTTGCAACCAGCAGAGCTCCAGGTTAAAATTGAAGCGGAGAAGAGGTTGAAAGAACTTCTCCGCGAACAAGAATTGAAGTGGGCATTGCGGGCTAAGGTCCGCAAAGTTGTCCAGGGGGACGCGAATACTCAATTCTTTCACTTGATTGCTAATGGAAAGCACAGAAAGAAGAGAATTTTTCAGCTTGAACAAGATGAAGGAACTATTTTAGGTCAGGACAACCTCAAAACTTATATAACTGAATATTACAAGCAGTTATTTGGACCTCCGGAGGATAGTTGTTTGTCCCTCGATGAGTCCAGGACTGAGGATGTGCCTCAATTATCGGCTGCTGATAATGATATTCTGGTTGCCCCGTTCACTGAGAAGGAGGTGTTTGATGCTATTGCACAGATGAAAAACAATAAGGCTCTCGGACCGGATGGATTCCCGGTCGAGTTTTACAAAAAGTGCCGGCACATTATTAAGGGGGATTTTTTACCTATGTTTCATGATCTGTTCTCTGGACATCTTCATTTATTTCACTTGAATTTTGGAACAATCACACTGCTTCCTAAGAAAACGGATGCTGTGAGAATAGAGCAGTTCAGGCCGATCCGCCTTCTCAATGTTAGTTTCAAAATCTTCACCAAGGTCGGGACTAATAGGCTCACATAGATTGCGCATTCTGTGGTGCAACAGTCCCAAACTGCTTTCATGCCGGACAGGAACATCCCTGAAGGGGTGGTCGTCCTTCATGAAATGCTCCATGAAATCCATTCAAAAAAACTATATGGAGTAGTTTTTAAGGTGGATTTCGAGAAAGCGTACGATAAAGTCAAATGGCCATTCCTCCAACAGGCATTGCGTATGAAAGGTTTTGATGAAGCTGGCGCGCCAAAGTTGAATCGTTCACATAAAAAGGAGTGTTGGAATTAAAGTGAATGACGATATTGGTCATTATTTCCAGACACATAAAGGCCTAAGGCAAGGAGATCCGATGTCCCCTATCCTGTTTAATATTGTGGTTGATATGTGAAAGGATCGATATGGTTGACTAGAGGGGGGGGGTGAATAGGCAACTAACAATTTTTAAGCTTTTCTTAGCCAAATTAAACTTTGCAATAATAAAGGTTGTCCAGATGTGCAACTAGGTGAACAACCTATATGATGCAACAACACTAGCACACGAGCAAGCAAGGATAAGAACAACAAATAAGCTAGCACAAGTAAAGGGATGAGATAACCAAGAGTGGAGCCGGTGGAGACGAGGATGTGTTACGAAGTTCCTTCCTTTTGAGGAAATACGTCTCCGTTAGGCGGTGTGGAGGCACAATGCTCCCAAGAAGCCACTAGGGCCACCGTATTCTCCTCACGCCCTCACACAATGCGAGATGCCGTGATTCCACTATTGGTGCCCTTGAAGGCGGCGACCGAACCTTTACAAGCAAGGTTGGGGCAAACTCCACAACAACAGGAGGCTCCCAACAACAACAACAAACCCACTAAGCTTCACCACAATGGAGTATGGCTTCGAGGTGACCTCAACCGTCTAGGGTGCTCAACACCCAAGAGTAACAAGATCCGCGCAAGGGATAGGTGGGGGAATCAAATATCTCTTGGTGGAAGTGTAGATCTAGGCCTTCTCAACCAATCCCGAGCAAATCAACAAGTTTGATTGGCTAGGAGAGAGATCGGCGAAAATGGAGCTTTGAGCAGCAATGGAGCTTGGGGGAAAGAGGTAGGTCAACAAGGAAGAAGATGACCCTTTATATAGTGGGGTAACACATCCAACCGTTACCCCACTAAACAGCCCCGCACAGAGCGGTACTACCGCTAAGGAAGGGCGGTACTACCGCTAAGAGCGGTACTACCGCTCCATACCTAGCGGTACTACCGCTCTACCACAGAGCGGCACTACCGCGGGAGCAGAGCGGTACTACCGCTTGAGCGGTACTACCGCTACTACTGCCGCTCCTAGTGCCGCAAAACCCGACACGAGAAAACACCGTCTCGAATCGAGGCGGTAGTAGGCGCGGTACTACTGAGGTAGTAGTCGAAGCCATGAGCGGTACTACCGCTCATCGGAGCGATACTATTGCTGGGAGCGGTACTACCGCTCTGCTGAGCGGTACTACCGCTAGGGCTTCGGCGGTACTACATTGTGGATCGCGGTACTACCACGGCATAGGGCTAAACTGAAGCGGAAGAGAGAGGGCAGCTCCAAAGATGCAAAGGGAAGGCGACAGGTGTGATAAGGATGTGTACGTGATGATTCCACCCTAGCCTTACCAACGCGGATCCCCTCTTAATAGTATGGTGACTCCTACGAAACTAGTCCACCAACAACGAACCGCAGGAGCTACACCGTCTTGAATAAAAACACCAAGGGGATGAAATCGTCTCGTGCCAATGGATGATCTTCTGAAAGAACTTAACGCACACGATTAGTCCGCAAAAGCATTGTCATCAATCACCAAAACCACTAGGGAATAAATATGCCCTTACAATCTCCCCCTTTTTGGTGGATTGATGACAATACGAGATTTGCAAAAACATGATATATAGAAAGCATACAAACCGACGGTCCTAACATGTAGTTGGGCTCCCCCTCGATGTGTGCTATTTAAATAAGTGCTTTGGACTGCACAGCACACATACTCGAATCAAAGCTCCCCCTACATTTTAGAGACCAAAAATCTAAGCATGAAGCATGAGAGCAGCATAGAAGATATAACAAGACAGGCATGCAACTCATGAGCTAGATAGACATAGATAATGATCCTTGAAGGGAAGGGTAGCATATGTCTCACACCATATGACTCGAAATTGCGAAACTTAGGTCTCACGGACAAACCAACCAAAGCAAGCCAACTAAAACATGAATAAGACAAGACACACGAACGAAAGAGACACACTCGCAAATCCCTAAGCTCTCTCCCCCTTTGGCATCGAGACACCAAAAGGAGAGGGAGCGCTGCTACGGCCCCAGGTGAGAGCAAGCGAGGAACACACGCATCAGAGCCCAGAGAATCATCGGCACCACCGTTGTCGATCTGGAAGTGCTCGGTCTCAGAATCGGTCCATGGGCGGTCTTGCTGAATCCACTCATCCTCCTCGATAGCTGGTCCTCGATCCACTCACGGGACAGTGGCGCCTAACCGCCAGCGCGCATGAGCTCCTTGTGGCGACCTCGGGCCTTCTTCTCGCCACGTGAGCCATGTCTTGACCGTGAGACTCCATGCGGAAGAGCTTCTTGACCTTGGCCTTGAGCTTGGGCCCAAGATGGCTCTGTCCCGGAGGGCACGAAGTCATCATCTTCATCCTCAGCCTCAGTCTCCTCTTGGTCTCCATAGCAGCAGCAGATGGCGGAACACCAGTCTTAGGGGCTTGAGTGCCCCAGTTCTCCTTCTTCCTCAGACGCTTGACATCGTGAGAGACCAAATCGCCAAGCTCCAGTGCCTCCTTGGGATAGACATGCTCCCAGGCCTTCTCAATGAGCAACATAATGAACGGAGCATAAATTGGGCATTTGCGCTCGGAGATGGCAGAAACTAGCTCAGACCACATAACATGAGAGATATCCAAGGTCTCTCCGGTGCTCTGCCCCTTCTCTCGCCGACGGAAGATAAGCATGTCCACAAGATAAGAGTGAACCTGGTCCAGATTCGATCACGAGGAAAAGAGTCTCTCTGAAGATACGGTGAAGTATATCCAGATAGGCAGGTAGCTCATAGGTCTCCTTCTTTGTGTCGGGGTTGATCTTGAGTGCAGAGGGCCCCAGAGCTTGCTTGTGAGTGGCGATGGCTCGTGGGTGGGGGCGAAAGCCGACAGCAGACTCAAGTCAAGGTCTTCCACCCCAATCAACTGCATGAAAGCTTTCCACTTGGTCGTGACAACTTGCCATTTGTCATCCAGTCGAGTCCTGTCCTCATCGGTCCCAAGGTGAACCGTGGCATAGAAGCGGGCCTGACATCAGCATTGAAGTCCTTGTTGAATTGCATGATCCGGAGAATGTTCAGCTGAGTGCACATCTCAAGAGCTTCACCAAAGTAGTCGGGATCACTCTTCATATGCTCAATGTCGATGGAGTGCACTTTGACATAGAGATTCTTCTTGGCCTTGAGAACATCAAAATAGATAGCAAACTGAAACTTGTTCGAGCGGATGGTTGACCAAAGTGGGATCTTGGGCGACCTCATACGAATTCTTGACGGCGCCTTGCCAGAACTCCTTGGGTGGCATTTACGGCAGAGTTTTCCCGGCTTTGCCTCGACCGCGATCTTCTTACGCATTTGGGGAGGAGGTGGAGCACTCGAAGATCCTCCGGCAGGCTCGGTGGTGCGGTAGCGCTTGGACGTAAGCACGACGGGGTTGACACGACGAGCTTGAGGCTCGGGAACCTCATCACTGGAACCACACACACAAAACACGCAAACAACTGCAGACGAAACAAGGATAAGCCACAAGAGCGAACAAAGAGGATCACAAAGAGGTAGGAGTAAGATGGATTTTGGTAGAGGGCGGTAGTACCGTGACCTTGGAGCGGTAGTACCGCTTACAAAGCTGTGTAGTACCGCCGGGAGAGCGGTAGTACCGCTTACCCAAGAGCGGTAGTACCGCCTTGACAACCAAAAGAGATGACTTCTAGGCAGACAAGATGAAGAAAAATACACCGAAGGAACAGAAAGTCGATGACAAGATAGAGACCATCAAAAACAAAACACACGAACCATGAACCGGAACCCACTCCTTCAAAGCAAACAACACAAAAGGGAGCAAGCTCAGGCCTCTCTCGAGAGAGGGCGGTGGCCGGAGCCACCTATGTTTGAGTCAATTGGTATGGCACATGAAGAATTATCCTTGGGTCCATGACCAAAACTCCTCTTTGAAGCACAAGCGCCATCAACAATGGCTAAAGTGAAAGAGTTGATCGTTTTATGCATAAAGGGGGGAGGGAGAGTTCATTAATAGAACAACACTCCCCCTATGTCCATGCCTACACCTAAACTAGACATTACATTAAGTGTGGTGGGAGTTGCACAGGTTCAAGCCACATTGCTCAAATCAATGATATTTAGCTCATGCCTTAACTCGCGAAATCTTGCTTCATCCAAGGGCTTCGTGAAGATATCTGCAAGGTTATCGTGAGTGTTGACATACTTGAGCTCGATCTCTCCTCGCCTAATGTGATCCCGGATGAAATGATACCGAATCTCAATGTGCTTCGTCTTGAAGTGTTGCACGGGTTGAGAGAAATCTTGATGGCACTTTCATTATCACACCAAAGAGGCACTTTGTCACAATTGACACCGTACTCCTTTAAAGTTTGCCTCATCCATAAGAGTTGAGCACAACAACTACCGCCGCCACATACTCCGCCTCGGTGGGCGAGAGAGACACACAACTCTGCTTTTGGAAGACCAACTTACCAAAGAGCAACCAAGAAATTGGCACCCTCCGAAGTGGACTTCCTATCCACTTTGTCTCCCCCAATCGAATCCGTAAATCCTTCAAGCTTGAAGTTTGCTCCTCTTGGGTACCATAAGCCAAAGTTTGGGGTATGAGCCAAATATCGAAAGATTCGCTTGACTGCCACATAGTGACTTTCCTTCGGTGCGGCTTGAAACCGTGCACACATACCCACACTCAACATGATATCCGGTCTAGATGCACAAAGGTAAAGCAGAGATCCAATCATTGAGCGATATACCTTTTGATCCACCGCTTTACCATTGGGATCAATGTCAAGTTGGCACTTAGTAGGCATTGGTGTAGCAGCCGGCTTGACATCACTTAGCTTGAATCTTTTAAGCATGTCTTGAGTGTATTTGGCTTGGTTGATGAAGGTTCCTTCTCTTTTTTGTTTGATGTCGAAACCAAGGAAGAACTTCAACTCTCCCATCGAAGACATCTTGAACTTGGAGGTCATGAGAGCGGCAAATTCCTCATTGAAAGCTTTGTTAGGAGAACCAAAGATAATATCATCAACATATAATTGGCATACAAACAACTCCCCATTGACCTTCTTAGTAAAAGAGTGGGATCGATTTGCCCCACTTCAAAGCCACGATCTTGTAGCAACTTCGGTAAGGTGGTCATACCACGCACGTGGGGCTTGTTTAAGGCCATAGAGTGCCTTATCGAGTTGATACACATGATCCGGAAAGTAGGGGTCCTCGAACCCGGGGTTGCTTGACATAGACCAACTCATTAATGGGACCATTAAGAAAAGCACTTTTCACATCCATTTGTTGCAACTTAAAGTTATGATGGGAAGCATAAGCAATCAACAAGCGAATGGATTCAAGGCGAGCAACGGAGCAAAGGTTTCACCATAGTCGATACCCTCGACTTGGGAGTAGCCTTGTGCTACCAATCTTGCCTTATTGCGAATGATGTTTCCATGAGCATCTTGCTTGTTCTTGAAAATCCACTTGGTCCCAATGACGTTGTGGTTCTCCGATGGCCTTGGCACCAATCTCCACACCTTGTTGTACTCAAAGTTGTTGAGTTCTTCATGCATAGCATTGAGCCAATCCGAGTCTTCAAGCGCCTCATAGACCTTTTGTGGTTCAACACAAGAGACAAGCGCGTGATGTTCACAATAGTTTGACAATTGTCTCGAGTGCTTACCCTTTTCTTAGGCTTCCAACCACATTCTCCATGAGATGGCCTTTGGTTGTGAGTTTGGAAGCAATCTTGGCGGCACGACGCTCTAATTCCTCCTCGGAGGTGAGATGAGGAGGGTCACTTGATCATCTTGGCGTCGTCTTGAGCATGAACTTCATCTTGAGCATGCTCGGGGGAGAGAACTTGACCTTGGGCATCATTTGAGGTGATATCATCGTCTTGAGCACGATCTTGCCCTTGGTCTTGTTCTAGAGGTTGAGGGCCTTCACTTTGTTCTTCGGAAGCGTGTGGGCCTTGGGTTGGTGATGGCTCCACTTGAGTGGAGCATTGTCCTTCTCCTTCGGCCACAAGGGGTTCCTCAATGGGTAGGATGTAGCCAACTCCCATTCTTCTTATGGCTTGAGGAGGAATTTCATCACCTACATCACAAGTGCCACTTTGCTCCACTTGGGAGCCGTTATTCTCATCAAACTCACGTTACACGTCTCCTCAATAAGTCCGTGGATTTATTGAGGACACGGTAAGCATGAGAGTTTGTAGCATAACCAACAAATATGCCCTCATGAGCTCTAGCTTCAAATTTAGACAAAGCGAACACCTTTCTTGAGAATGAAACACTTACACGAACACCCGAAGTACTTAAGGTTGGGCTTGTTGCGGTGAGTATCTCATAAGGAGTCTTGTTCAAGCCTTTGCGGAGATAAAGCCGATTGGATGCATGACAAGCGGTGTTGATGGCTTCGCCCAAAAGTTGTATGGAGACTTGAACTCCGCCATCATGGTCCTCGCCGCATCCATCAACGTCCGGTTCTTTCTCTCCGCCACACCATTTTGTTGAGGGTATATGGTGCAGAATATTGATGCTTGATTCCCTCATCACTAAGAAACTCATCCAAGGTGTAGTTCTTGAACTCGGTGCCGTTGTCACTTCTTATAGTCAAGATCTTTGCATTATGTTGACGTTGAGCTTCATTTGCAAAGTCGATGACGGTTTGTTGGGTCTCACTCTTCCTCTTGAAGAAATATACCCAAGTGTATCTTGAATAGTCATCCACGATCACCAAGCAATACTTTCTTCCTCCAAGACTATCAAATGATGGTGGCCCAAAGAGATCCGTGTGAAGGAGCTCCAAGGGTCTCTTTGAGTATATGATAGTTGTGGGAGGGTGAGCCTTCTCATGAAGCTTTCCTTCAATACAAGCACTCGCAAGCACGGTCTTTGGCAAAGCTAACATTTGTTAGTCCACGAACATGGTCCCCTTGAGAAGACTTTAAAAGATCTCATATTGACATGGGCTAGACGGCGATGCCAAAGCCATCCCACGTCAACTTTAGCCATTAGGCATGTCGCGGTCTTAGTGGGTCGCTCCAAAAGTTAATCACATAGAGACCGTTTTCGACATGCCCAACAAAACTACTTTAAGAGTCTTGCTCCACAAGAGGGCCACGGTATCAATGTCAAAGAAAGTAGCAAAACCCATGACTGCAAGTTGACGAACGGAAAGCAAATTGTATGCAAGGGACTCAACAAGCATGACTTTCTCGATCGTAAGATCATGAGAAATGACAACCTTGCGAGACCCAATACCTTAGAATGTGATGCATCACCCCACTCGACATCGGTGGGCATAGATGGAATCTCTTGCACGTCCACCACCATGTCCTTGCTTCCGGTCATATGATTTGTTGCTCCACTATCAAGCAACCATGATCCCCACCGAAGCAAACCCTACAAGAGATCAATGCTTGGTTTTAGGTACCCATTTGGTAATGGGTCCTTTGATGTTAGTAACGAGGGTCTTAGGAACCCAAATAGACCATTCAATGTACTCATAAGAAGAACCAACAAATTTAGCATAAACGTGCCCATCACTAGCACGGCACAACACATAAGAGGGGTTAAAGTCACGGCTATGTTTGTGGGAATGATGTTGTCCTTCTTGACATTGCCACCCTTGGCACGGTTCTTCTTCTTCTTGAAGCACCCTCTCCTCCTTCACAAAAGTTTGCTTGAGAGGGGAGGTTGCTTGGTCTTGTCATTCTTCTTCTTGCTCTTGGGCTTGGCGCGAACCCAATCCCTCCTTGGTTACAACTTCCTTTTGATTACTCAAAAGGTCGTTAAGGTTCTTCTCACCTTGAATGCATGAGACAAGGCCCTTTTCAAGTTGCTCCTTCAACTTAGCATTCTCCTCAACAAGATGCACATGCTCACAACAAGGGTTAGTAGCATTTGCATTATCAATCAATATCATATGAGGAAAGGTAGCTTTCTCCTTGGTTATCTTTACTTGAAGTTGATCATGAGACTCTTTGAGACTAGCATGAGCCCCCTTCAAGACTTTGTGAGCCTTGTCGAGAGTGTCAAAGTCCTCATTGAGTCTAGCAAGATCAACTCCGAGCTTTGCCTTCTCGGAACTAAGCACACGAGACACGACAAGAGTATGATCAAGGTCTTTCTTTAATTTAGCGTGATCATCGTTGTGTGACTCCTCAAGAGCCAAACGAAGGCCACGCTCTTCCTCAAGAGCATTGGAAAGATCCGAAATCTCATCGGCATAGTCACGACTATGCCCTTCCATCTTAGAGATGGTTTCTTCATGAGTCTCGATCATGACATTGGCTTCACCAAGTTGTTCCAAGAGAGCAACGAAGTGCATCTTGGATTTGCCCTTGAGTTTACTCATAAAGATCTCAAATTCATTTTCCTCTACATTAGTCCCTCATGTTCATCAATGCAATCCGTTAAAGAGGAATGATGGATGATGGTAGTTTTGATGTTGGGGTTACCTTGTTGGTGGCTTTAGCCATGAGGCACTTAGCGGTGATGTTTTCATTGGGTGAACCGAAAAGAGACACCGAGGAGTCATTGCAATGGCCACGGAGGCCATGGCAACCGGTTCACCATCCTCATCATCATCATCATCCTCATTGTACTCTTCTTGAACCACCAAGGCTTTGTGAGGAGACTTCTTTGGAAAGTTGCTCTTGTTGGGGAAAGACTTGACCTTGTCCTTACGGATGAGCTTGCCACCATTGTCTTCCCTCTTCTCATATGGGCATTCCGCAACAAAGTGACTCACATTGCCACAATTGAAACACGTCCTCACCGTTGCTTTCCCTTAGAGCCACTTGAATTGCTCTTGTTGAAGTTGGGTCTTGAGTTCTTCTTGCTCCAAAATTGTCTTGAAGCAAGGGCCATGTGTTCATGATAATCATACTTAGTATCTTGAGGTTGCTCTCTTCTTCTTCCTCCTCTCCATCTTCTTCAACACAAATCTTGGCCTTTAAGGCGAGGTTGGGCTTCTTTGCTCTTTGAGAGCGAAGCACCGCATTGTCGGCGGTCTTGTCCAATATGCTCATAGCCACAAACTCGTCCAACACATCACTTGAGGACAAGGTGTGGAAGTCCGTCGTTGACGGATAACGGAGGACATGGCTTTGTGGTATGGCATCATCGCCTTGAGAAATTTGCGCTTGATCCGGTTGTCATCGGTGTCCTTACTTCCATGATCCCGGAGGAGACGGCAAGCTTGGTTACTCTCGATAGAGCTCACGAGGTTCTTCTTCTTCCTTCATTGCTAACTCATCGGCCGTCTTGGACCACTTCATAATTGGAGCGTTGAATGCTTGCGCTTCCTCGATACATGGACACCACCTTGAGCCAAGCATCTTTGGCACGGATGTAAGGCCGAAGGTGAGGGAGGTCTTCAGGAAGGATTGCTTCTTGGATGATGAAGAGAGCGTTCTCATTGAATTGATGGTCCACGACCTCTCTTGGAGAAAAGTTGCTCGGATCATGCGGATAGAAACCTTCTTCAATGATTCTCCAAAGGTTAGTGTTCACATGATTTAAATGGCGCTTAAAACGATAAACCCAAGAATCAAAATCCTCCTTTTATCAACCTTAGGTGGTGGACCGGCATGATTCAAATGAGTGGAAGGAATCGGCCCACCATAAGCGGGAGGTTGCACATGGGAAAAGATGCGGTGCCATTCTTACCACTAGACGAGGGGCTTTCTCATTCGTAGCTTCCCCTTATCGGAGTTAGCATCCGCTCCCGTGTTGGTGGGATCACCCACTTTCACGGTGCGGTGGAAAGTTTAAGCCCTTCTAGGAAATCCTTAAACATGTCCTTGACCTCGCTTCGTCATGGAGGTTTTCAATGTGTCCAACGCCACATTGAATTCCTCACGAGATCGAGTACTCCATCTCCGTAGATGATGTCGGATTCAAGACGGAGTGCTCCCCACATCATCTACGACGTCAACTCATACTCTTGGACGGTAAAGTCCTTAAAAGAGACGAGGCTCGATACCAATTGAAAGGATCGATATGGTTGACTAGAGGGGGTGAATAGGCAACTAACAATTTTTAAGCTTTTCTTAGCCAAATTAAACTTTGCAATAATAAAGGTTGTCCAGATGTGCAACTAGGTGAACAACCTATATGATGCAACAACACTAGCACACGAGCAAGCAAGGATAAGAACAACAAATAAGCTAGCACAAGTAAAGGGATGAGATAACCAAGAGTGGAGCCGGTGGAGACGAGGATGTGTTACGAAGTTCCTTCCTTTTGAGGGAATGCGTCTCCGTTAGGCGGTGTGGAGGCACAATGCTCCCCAAGAAGCCACTAGGGCCACCAGATTCTCCTCACGCCCTCACACAATGCGAGATGCCGTGATTCCACTATTGGTGCCCTTGAAGGCGGCGATCGAACCTTTACAAGCAAGGTTGGGGCAAACTCCACAACAACCGGAGGCTCCCAACAACAACAACAAACCCACGAAGCTTCACCACAATGGAGTATGGCTTCGAGGTGACCTCAACAATCTAGGGTGCTCAACACCCAAGAGTAACAAGATCCGCAAGGATAGGTGGGGAATCAAATATCTCTTGGTGGAAGTGTAGATCTAGGCCTTCTCAACCAATCCCGAGCAAATCAACAAGTTTGATTGGCTAGGGAGAGAGATCGGGCGAAAATGGAGCTTTGAGCAGCAATGGAGCTTGGGGGGAAAGAGGTAGGTCAACAAGGAAGAAGATGACCCCTTTATATAGTGGGGTAACACATCCAACCGTTACCCCACTAAACAGCCCCGCACAGAGCGGTACTACCGCTAAGGAAGGGCGGTACTACCGCTCCATACCTAGCGGTACTACCGCTCTACCACAGAGCGGCACTACCGCGGGAGCAGAGCGGTACTACCGCTTGGAGCGGTACTACCGCTACTACTGCCGCTCCTAGTGCCGCAAAACCCGACACGAGAAAACACCGTCTCGAATCGAGGCGGTAGTAGGCGCGGTACTACTGAGGTAGTAGTCGAAGCCCGCGAGCGGTACTACCGCTCATCGGAGCGGTACTACCGCTCTGCTGAGCGGTACTATCGCTTGTGGGCTTCGGCGGTACTACCGCTGTGGATCGCGGTACTACCGCACATGCAATGCTAAACCGAAGCGGAAGAGAGAGGGCAGCTCCAAAGATGCAAAGGGAAGGCGGCGGGTGTGATAAGGATGTGTACGTGATGATTCCACCCTAGCCTTACCAACGCGGATCCCCTCTTAATAGTACGGTGACTCCTACGAAACTAGTCCACCAACAACGAACCGCAGGAGCTACACCGTCTTGAATAAAAACGCCAAGGGGATGAAATCGTCTCGTGCCAATGGATGATCTTCTGAAAGAACTTAACGCACACGATTAGTCCGCAAAAGCATTGTCATCAATCACCAAAACCACTAGGGAATAAATATGCCCTTACAATATGTTAGCAATTATGATAGGAAGGGCTAAGGAGAATGGTCAAGTAGGTGGCTTGGTACCTCATCTTGTTGATGGAGGTGTATCCATCCTTCAGTACGCTGATGATACAATCATCTTTATGGAGCATGACTTGGCCAAGGCGAGAAATATGAAGCTGGTGTTATGCCTCTTCGAACAATTGACCAGGTTAAAGATTAACTTTCACAAGAGCGAGTTGTTCTGCTTTGGCAGAGCCAAGGATGAACAAGAGGCTTATAGGCAATTGTTTGGGTGCGATTTGGGGGCTTTACCTTTTTCGTACCTAGGTATACCAATCCACCACCGTAAGCTAACAAACATAGAATGGAAATGCATCGAAGACCGATTTGAAAAGAAACGGAGTTCTTTGGAAGGGCAAGCTCATGTCATCTGAGGCCGATTAATTTCGATAAATTCGGTGCTCACGAGTATGCCTATGTTTCTCTTGTCGTTCTTTGAAGTCCGAAAAGACCGGACTTCTATCGATCGCGTTTCTCCGGCAGGTGATGAACTAAAAAGAAAATACCGCCTAGCCAAATGGGATATCATCTGAGACCGAAAGACCAAGGGGTCTTGGTATTGAGAATCTTGAAGTTAAGAACAGATGCCTTCTCAAGAAGTGGCTGTGGAAGCTGTCCGATGAGGCGGATGCCACGTATGCAAATCCTTCGTAGCAAGTACCTCCAGACCAAAACTTTGTCCCAGGTGACAGTCAGGCCGACCGATTCACCTTTCTGGAAAGGACTGATGAGAGTCAAACAATCCTTCTTTAATAGGACAAGGTTCATTATTGGCAACGGTGCTAGTACACGTTTCTGGGAGGATACTTGGCTCGGAGAAGAAACCTTGGCCATTCAAGACCCGTCTTTATATCGCATTGTTCAACGACGAGAGGTGTTCGTTGCAACGGTATTTCAATCTACCCCCCTTAATATTCAGTTCAGACGGTCGCTAGCGGGCAATCGTTGGGAAGAATGGCTCCATCTAGTTAGGAGGCTGATGGAGGTCCAGCTTTCTCAACAACCAGATGAATTACGCTGGAAGCTTACTAGATCTGTAGTATTCACAGTTAAATCAATGTATATTGATGTTATCAATTCGAGCTTCATTCCTACCTCCAAGCATGTTTGGGATGTCAAAGTTCCATCGAAAATAAAAGTGTTTATGTGGTTTGTCCATAAACAAGTTATCTTAACCAAGGACAACCTGACGAAGCGTAATTGGACAGGACCTACTAGGTGTAGTTTCTGTGATCGGGATGAGACGATCAAGCACCTGTTTCTTGATTGCCCGCTGGCCAAAGTTCTTTGGCGGACAGTCCATGTTGCTTTTAATATTACTCCACCGAATTCTGTCAACACGTTATTTGGGACGTGGCTTAATGGGATTGAGCCCGACTTAGCGAGACATATTCGTGTAGGAGTATGCGCTTTGCTGTGGACCATCTGGACTTGCAGAAATGATTTGGTTTTTAACAGAACATCACGTATTCATTTTTTGCAGGTTATTTTCCGGGCCACGGCATTGATCCGTTTGTGGTCGCTACTCACTCCGATGGAGGCCAGGGAGCATTTGGTTACTGGATCTGTCCGCTGGGAGATGGTAGCTCGGGATATCTTCAACCGGTTTGGATGGCGGTCATGTAATAGGATAGGAAATTAGTTTACCTATCTTTCTTTAGCCAGCCGGTTGTGGCATCCTTTATTTGTCTAGTTTGTGTTTCTAGCCTATTTTGGCTTTGCGTGAGCTTTTTCTCTTTTTTCAGTTGGAAACTTTGAGACCTTGTTGGAACCTTTTGTTTGGTTTAATAAGATGGTTGTATGCATCGCTCTGATGCAGAGGCCGGGGAGATCCCTCTTTTCAAAAAAAAATACGTACATGTTTGCATTTTTTATTTAGCAATATTTTTTTCAATTTCGGAAATTGTTTTTCACTTTATTACTTATAAACCTATAATGCAGAGTTGTTTTTTCATTTCGCCTCCAAATATACGTTTTTGTTTAAGCCATGTTTATAAACCTGTAAAGCAGAGTTTTCTTAATCCTATTAAATTAAATTGGTCGGCCCAGGGAAGAAAGTGTGTGAGGCCGCCTATTTGACGCAGCAAGCGTCAAATAAGATTCCTCATTTTTTAGAAGAAAATAAGATTCGTCGTTTTTTTTAGGGGCAAAAGGTTCTTTACTCAATCGAAACATTCAGAGATATCTGGTAAAGAACCCAGCCAAATATAGCGGCCTGCACCTAAGGACGACGCAACCTTTGCTAACCTATGAGCATCTACTACGAACTCCCTATACTCATGCACCACCTCCACTAGAGTAAACAATTTAGCCATATCCTCCACTTCTCGCAAAATCATCGAGTATGAGCATTTCGCCTTCTTCTGAAAATTAGTGACAACTTCCAGGCAGTATGAGGCAACTTTTATCTTCCCAATATTGAGATCTTGGGCAAGAGCAAAACCTTCATTGCATGCTATAGCTTCTAGACATGCTGAATTTGTCTGGCCATTCAAAACAACAGTGGAAGCACCCAAAAAATGTCCGCGCTCATCACGACAAATAGCTGCTGCTGCCCCTGTTCGACCGTCCCTGGACAATCCTCCATCAACACTCACCTTGCTCCAACCAGGCTTCAGAGGACTCCACAACCTGCTATGCCTCGCTTCATGTGCATCAGGTTTCATTGCTCTCTTCTGTTTCATGGGCACCTCAGTTTCTTCTAAGTACTTTGTGATAAAACCAAAAGTGGAAATAGGATTCTGAAATTTTTCATCACGAATAGCTCTTCTTCATGCCCACCAAATCGCCCAAAGGGTGACAAGCGTCGTAGCCAGTTCGTTTTCTTTCATTGTGTCAAAAAGCCAAAAAATCCACAACCGAGCATCATCAGTCCGGTTCATGATCAGGTGCTCAACCACCTCATCGCCGGCTAAAGCCCAGACTGCTCTTGACATATTGCACTCAATAAGAGCATGTCTCCATGTGTCGACAGCCGCATTACAGATTGGACAAGTATCGTCAGTGGCCATATTCCTATGGGCACGGACTTCTCCTGTAGCAAGAGACATCTTTTCTAGTCGCCATGTGAACATTCCCACCTTAGCAGGAATTCGAACATGCCACAACTTCACCCATGCCTTCCTTGTTTCAGTTGAATTCAAATTGCTTGTTCTATGTTCAAGCCAATCCTCTCTCTATTTTTTAATGCCCACAAGCATCCTATATGCCGACCGAACCAAAAAGTTACCGTGCTTCTCATGGTGCCAGGCCCAGAAATCATCTTGCCTCTTCGAACTAATGGGTATTTTCAATATAATTTCTTTGTCCATATCAAGAAAGTGATTATCCAGAATTGTTTCATTCCATGTTCCTGTAGCACTCTGAATAAGATCACAAACCATCTTAGGAGGATTCAATGATTTGGCAGCAATTGGCCTCATGTTAAAATCTCTAGGTAGCCAATTGTCTTCCCAGATCCGTGTTGTCTCTCCTGTACCAATCCGCCTCACTGGCCCGAGCTTGAGGGTATCTCTTCCCTCAAGTATAGCACGCCATACCTGACTTGGTGATGACCCTAGTTCAGCTTCTAGCAGATCCCCACTTGGGTAATACACAGCTCTCAAAATTTTGCTACTCAGGGATTCCTGATCTTGTAAAAGCCTCCATGCCTGCTTCGCCAGCATGGCTAGGTTGAAGATCTCAAAATCTTTAAACCCTATTCCCCCCATATTTTTCGGTTGAGTCATTTCTGCCCATGAGACCCAACCACTTTCTGTTCACCATTCTTACTACCCCACCAGAACTTGTGAAGCATCCCATTCAAATGTTCACACAATCTGCGAGGGAGCTTGAAACAAGACATTGAGAAAGTGGGAATTGCTTGTGCTACGGCCTTGACCAGCACCTCCTTGCCTGCCATTGACAAGCACTTTTCTATCCATCCTTGTATTCGAGCCCAAAGTCTATCCTTCAGATATTTAAAGCTGCCATTCCTTGAGCTCCCAACATCCGTGGGCAAACCCAAATACTTCTCAGAGAGTGTCTCATTAGGCACTTGAAGCACCCCCCCCCCCCTTAATTTCTTCCTTTGTTTGCTCTGCTACACCATTGCTGAAAAAGATCGAGGACTTCTCATTATTAATTCTCTGCCCCGAAACATCACAGTAAACCTTCAATACACACTTCACATTCAAAGCTTCAGACATACTTGCACAAAAGAATAATAAACTGTCATCAACGAACAATAAGTGATTAACTCCCGGCGCAAGCGGTGCAACTTGCAATCCTCCAAACTGGCCCTGAGCTTCATACGCCTTTAACAAGCAAGACAGACCTTCCGCCGCCAAGAGGAAGAGATATGTTGATATGGGATCTCCTTGACGGAGCCCTCGAGAAGGCCTGAAATCATCTAGTTTATGATACGTCTCCAACGTATCTATAATTTATGAAGCATTCATGCTATATTACTATGTGTTTTGAATGATTACGGGCTTTGTTATACACTTTTATATTACTTTTGGGACTAACCTACTAACCGGAGGCCCAGCCCATATTGTTGTTTTATTGCCTGTTTCAGTATTTTGAAGAAAAGGAATATCAAACGGGGTCCAAACGGAATGAAACCTTTGGCATCGTGATTTTTTGGAAGATTATAATCCTGGAGGCTTGGAGATCAAGTCAGAAGATCCTCGAGGGGCCCAGGAAATAGGGGGCGCGCCCTCCCCTACTGGGCGCGCCCCCTGTCTCGTGGGCCCCTTGAGCACCTTCCGACCGACATCTTTCGCCTATATAGTCCAACGTACCCTAAAAACATCCATGGAGAAGATAGATCGGGAGTTCCTCCGCCGCAAGCCTCTGTAGCCACCAAAAACCTCTCGGGAGCCCGTTTCGGCACCCTGCCGGAGGGGGAATCCATCACCGGTGGCCATCTTCATCATCTCGGCGCTCTCCATGACAAGGAGGGAGTAGTTCACCCTCGGGGCTGAGGGTATGTACCAGTAGCTATGTGTTTGATCTCTCTCTCTCTCTCTCTCTCTCTCTCTCTCTCTCTCTCTCGTGTTCTCTCTCGTGTTCCCTCTATGGCACGATCTTGATGTATCGTGAGCTTTGCTATTATAGTTGGATATTATGATGTTTCTCCCCCTCTACTCTCTTGTGATGAATTGAGTTTCCCTCTTGAAGTTATCTTATCGGATTGAGTCTTTGATTTGAGAACACTTGATGTATGTCTTGCCGTGTTTATCTTTGGTGACAATGGGATATCACGTGCCACTTGATGCATGTTTTGGTGACCAACTTGCGGGTTCCGCCCATGAACCTACGCATAGGGGTTGGCACACGTTTTCTTGACTCTCCGGTAGAAAATTTGGGGCACTCTTTGAAGTACTTTGTGTTGGTTGGATGAATCTGAGATTGTGTGATGCATATCGTATAATCATGCCCACGGATACTTGAGGTGACAATGGAGTATCTAGGTGACATTAGGGTTTTGGTTGATTTGTGTCTTAAGGTGTTATTCTAGTACGAACTCTTTAATAGATCGATCCGAAAGAATAACTTTGAGGTGGTTTCGTACCCTACCATAATCTCTACGTTTGTTCTCCGCTATTAGTGGCTTTGGAGTGACTCTTTGTTGCATGTTGAGGGATTGTTATATGATCTATCTATGTTATTATTGTTGAGAGAACTTGCACTAGTGAAAGTATGAACCCTAGGCCTTGTTTCCTATCATTGCAATACCGTTTACGCTCACTTTTATCATTAGTTACCTTGCTGTTTTTATATTTTCAGATTACAAAAACCTATATATACCATCCATATTGCACTTGTATCACCATCTCTTCGCCAAACTAGTGCACCTATACAATTTACCATTGTATTGGGTGTGTTGGGGACACAAGAGACTCTTTGTTATTTGGTTGCGGATTGATAAACCTTAGGTCATCCACTTGAGGGAAATTTGCTACTGTCCTACAAACCTGTGCACTTGCAGGCCCAACAACGTCTACAAGAAGAAGGTTGTTTAGTAGACATCAAGCTCTTTTCTGGCGCCATTGCTGGGGAGGCTAGGTAAAGGGCACTCACTCACACCCCGTCAATCAAGCTCTTTTCTGGCACCGTTGCCGAGGAGGTTAGCGCTTGAAGGTATATCTTTAGATCTTGCAATCGAATCTTTTTGTTTCTTGTTTTATCACTAGTTTAGTTTATAAAATGAAAACTACCAAAAAATGGAATTGAGTTTGTCTCAT
Source organism: Aegilops longissima (assembly GCA_021605205.1). NCBI lineage: Eukaryota > Viridiplantae > Streptophyta > Magnoliopsida > Poales > Poaceae > Aegilops > Aegilops longissima. Next base: position 512,082,420 of record CM038678.1, on the reverse strand, counting down.
ACGCTTCATCTTTTTAATATCTTTCCACTACTGGGGAAAAGCCTAGCAGTAGCGTGGGTTTTAGGTATATTAGTAGCGGGTGCTGCGCTCATCGACACGACTTATAGACTAATAGGTAGTAGTAGCGCGGGTGCCACCAGCGCTACTACTACGTTTGTTAGTAGTAGAGTGGGTTAAAACCCGCTCTACTACTAACCCGTGCTTTGAAAAAAAAATTAATTTTTTTTGAATTTTCAAATTTCTGAATTATTTTAACCTCTAATCTCTAATCACCCCTCATCGCTGGTCAATTTAATCTCTAATCACCCTCATCATTCAAAATCATCTAACTTCCCAGACGGGTGAGGTAGTAGTAGCGCGGGTGCCACCAGCGCTACTACTACGTTTGTTAGTAGTAGAGTGGGTAAAAACCCGCTCTACTACTAACCCGTGCTTTGAAAAAAAAATAATTTTTTTTTAATTTTCAAATTTCTGAATTATTTTAACCTCTAATCTCTAATCACCCCTCATCGCTGGTCAATTTAATCTCTAATCACCCTCATCATTCAAAATCATCTAACTTCCCAGACGGTCACCCATCCTCTCACTACTCCACCCTGAGCACGCTTAACTTCCGGGTTCTATTCTCCCTCAATTCCAAGTCTGCACTTGTTGTTTTCCTGACAATAGTAAGATGTCAATCCTATTAACCCTCAGGAGTTTAGCTTGAGCATGGAGTCACACATTTCACTGTTTGAGTTTGAACCTATTGTTCTAATTAACAATAATTATTTAGTAACACTAATATTTCTTGAATAAGTAGTTTGACCACATTTTAACCACAGTTTGATCACAGTTTGACCAGATTTGACCAAAATTCCAAAAAACTAAAATAATTATTTAGTAACACTAATATTCTTGAATAATTATTTATTAACACTAATACTTCTTGAATAAGTAGTTTGACCACAATTTGACAAGATTTGACCAAAATAAAAAAAAACTGAAATTTGAGCATAACTTTTTTCCTTTTAGAATTTGAGGATTCTAAAAATTTGCAAACAGGCCGTAGGGCCGTCAAAATCGGATGTGGATTTTCCTGCTAAACATTTTGATATATTATACGTTTTTTCTGACATCAAATGCAAAAGTTATAGCCGTTTTACATTTTCCCTACACTTTTTGTAAAACATGTCCAAATTTAAGTTTTTAAATTTTCCTAACTAGTAGATGTAGTACCATAACTACATCTCGAAGGATTTTAATTTTTGAAGTTTTTATCATTTTCTTTTTCTTTTTACAAAACTGAAAAGGCGATCCACCGGGGGGGTAGAGTTTCAAAATGGGACCTTTAGTAGTAGCGAGGGTTTTTACCCCTTGCTACTACTATGGCATGTCCCGGAGGGGCACGGTTGAGACCTCTTAGTAGTAGCGAGGGGTAAAAACTTAGTAGTAGCGTGGGTTTATGACCCTCACTACTACTATGGCATGGCCCAGGGGCACGGTAGAGACCACTTAGTAGTAGCGAGGGTTAAAAACCAGCGCTACTGCTATCAACTTAGTAGTAGCGAGGGTTAAAAATCCGCGCTACTACTATGGCATGTCCCGGGGGGCACGGTAGAGACCGCTTAGTAGTAGCGAGGGTTAAAAACCAGCGCTACCGCTATCAACTTAGTAGTAGCAAGGTTTAAAAACCCGCGCTACTAGTAAGTAGCAGTAGCGAGGGGTATAAATCCGCGCTGCTAGTAAGCGTCTGTGTATAAGCTTTTCCCTAGTAGTGTTCGTGAGTATGATGAAAAGGGAAATTGTGCTCAAGTGCTAGAAGAAGAAATCTATAGAATGTTTGATACTAAATCTTTGTATGATGAGCATGATTGCAATGTTGTTAGTTTGAATTCCTTGAATATCCATGATGCTAATGATATGCAAAGCCACAAGCTTGGGGAAGCTATGTTTGATGAAGAATTTTGCTTATGTGAAGAGTAGTAAATTTTCTATGCTTGTAGATCATGAAAAGAATGCTTTAGGTGCTGGTTACATTGTTGAATTCATTCATGATGCTACTGAAAATTATTATGAGGGAGGAACATATGCTTGTAGGAGTTGCAATAATGTCAAGTTTCCTCTCTATGTGCTTCAATTTTTGAACTTATGCTTGTTTTGTCTTCCTATGCTTGTTGATTATTGTTCCCATAAGTTGTTTGCTCACAAAATCCCTATGCATAGGAAGTGGGTTAGACTTAAATGAGCTAGTCACATTCTTCATGATGCTCTCTTTATGTTTCAGTTCTTATCTCTTATGTAAGCATCATTGAAATCATCATGCCTAGCTAGGGGCTTTAAACGTTAGCGCTTGTTGGGAGGCAACCCAATTTTATTTTAGTTTCTTACTTTTTGGTTCTGTTTAGTAATAAATAATCCATCTAGCTTCTGTTTAGATGTGGTTTTATGTTTTAATTAGTGTTTGTGCCAAGTAGAACCTTTGGGAAGACTTGGGTGAAGTCTTTATGATCATGCTGTAAAAAACAGAAACTTTAGCGCTCATGAGATTAGCTAGAATGTTTTACTAGAGACTGCTATTTAGTTGATTCTTTTTGCAGATTATTACTAGACAAATTCCTCAGGTCCACCAATTTATTTTAGAATTTTTGGAGTTACAGAAGTTTGCGTTAGTTACACATTACTACAGACTGTTCTGTTTTTGACAGATTCTGTTTTCGTTGTGTTGTTTGCTTATTTTGATGACTCTATGGCTAGTAAAATAGTTTATAAACCATATAGAAGTTGGAATAAAGTAGGTTTAACACCAATATAAATAAAGAATGAGTTCATTACAGTACCTTGAAGTGGTGTTTTTTTTTCTTTCACTAACGGAGCTTACGAGTTTTCTGTTAAGTTTTGTGTTGTGAAGTTTTCAAGTTTTGGGTAAAGATTCGATGGACTATGGAATAAGGACTGGCAAGAGCCTAAGCTTGGGGATGCCCAAGGCACCCCAAGGTAATATTCAAGGACAACCAAGAGGCTAAGCTTGGGGATGCCCCCGAAGGTATCCCCTCTTTCGTCTTCGTTCATCGGTAACTTTACTTGGAGCTATATTTTTATTCATCACATGATATGTGTTTTTCTTGGAGCGTCATTTTCTCTTGCTAGTTTTTGCTTGCTTTTATTTAGAATAATGTTTTCCATCTTTAGTTCCAATAAAAATGTCAAGGATAGCCTTTGCCATGCTTATTTTGCTAGTATACATGTTGCTGTTTGAAAACAGAAAGTTTACCGCTGTTGCAAAAAATCCCTAGAAAATTCAGAGAGTGGTATAATGTTGAATCTTTTTGAATATTGAGCTCTGATAAATTTATTACAGTGGGAATTTTAGTTCATAATTTTTGGAGTTATGGAAGTATTGATACTCTTGCATTCTTTACAGACTGTACTGTTTTGGCAGATTGTTGTTATGTTTGCTTGTTTAATGATTCTATTTGAGGATAGGAGTATTAAATATGCAGAGGCATTTAGTATGCAATGTTGAATAATAATGTTAGTGATTTGTTACAGTAGAAAATGATAAGGTTTTGCATTGGTTTATACTAACCTATCTCACGAGTTCTTGTTGAGTTTGTTGTGAATGAAGCTTTTGATAAAAAGAGAAACCATGATATGAGAGGAATTAAGGAGACAGAAAAGTTCAAGCTTGGGGATGCCCAAGGCACCCCAAGATAATATTTCAAGAAGTCTCAAGCATCTAAGCTTGGGGATGCCCCGGTAGGCATCCCACCTTTCTTCTTCAACAACTATCGGTTAGTATCGTTTGAGCCTAAGTTTTTGCTTCTTCACATGAGTTGTGCTATCCTTGCAATGTCATTTTATTTTGTTTTGCTTGCTGTTTGAATACAATACCAAGATCTGAAATTCTTTAATGGGAGAGAGTCTTCACATAGTTACATAATTATTTAGCTACTCATGGTTCCTCACTTATATCTTTTTGGAGTAGTTTTTCATTTACTCGTGTGCTTCACTTATATCCTATGAGTAAATGGTTGAATGATTTGAATGTCATAAATATGAAATTATATATGCCTCATTTGCTTATCCCATGGGGAGTAATGACTTCACATCTAAGAAGTAGAGGTTGTAAATTTATTGAAGGTTAGCAAGCATTGTATTGGTCATTTGAACAATTCATGAAAGAATATTGAAGGAAGAGAGATTTCACATATAAATATACTATCGTAGACATCTTTTATGATTGGGAGCACTCATTAAGTATGACATGCTAAAGAGTTGATGTTGGACAAGGAAGACAACGTAATGGTTTATGTTCTCCGACATCTCAGTTAAAGTATATTGTCATGGATCATTCAAACATGTTGAGCTTTGTTTCCCCCTCATGCTAGCCAAAATTCCTAGCACCAAGTAGAGATACTACTTGTGCTTCCAAATATCCTTAAACCCAGTTTTTGCCATGAGAGTCCACCATACCTACCTATGGATTGAGTAAGATCCTTCAAGTAAGTTGTCATCGGTGCAAGCAATAAAAATTTCTCTCTAAATATGCATGACTTATTAGTGCGGGGAAAATAAGCTTTGTACGAACTTTTTATGGAAGCAATAAAAGCGACGAACTGCATAATAAAGGTCCATATACAAGGGGCAATATAAAGTGACGTTCTTTCGCATTAAGATTTTGTGTATCCAACCCTAAAAGCGCATGACAACCTCTGCTTCCCTCTGCGAAGGGCCTATCTTTTACTTTATGTCTTTTACTTTTATGCAAGAGTCAAGGTGATCTTCACCTTTCCCTTTTTCATTTTATCCTTTGGCAAGCACTTTGTGTTGGGGTGATCTGATATATATATATATATATATATATATATATATATATATATATATATATATATATATATATATATATATATATATATATATATATATATATCCAATTGGATGTAAGTTAGCATGAACTATTATTGTTGACATCACCCAAAGGTGAATACGTTTGGAGGCAACATTATAAGCCCCAATCTTTCTCTGTGTCTGATTAAAACTTCATAACCACAAGTATTGCGTGAGTGTTAGAAATTGTAGAAGACTATATGATGGTTGAGTATGTGAAGTTTGCTAAATCAAAGCTCTGACATAGACCCTTCCTGAAAATAGGATGAATTGCAATTGTTTTGATGACTAAGAATGAAGTTTGCTAGTTTTCAAGAAATTTTATGGTCTATGCTTTGACATGTGAATTGCTTGTTACTTTATCGTGAGAAGTTCTATGAGATGAACTACTGTTATGACATATTATCCTGCTAGAAAAGGTGATTGAAATTATCATTGATCAAACTTGTGCACCTTCTAGCATTCACACTTCATAAATTCTTTTATCATTTACCTACTCGAGGACGAGTAGGAATTAAGCTTGGGGATGCTGATACGTCTCCAACGTATCTATAATTTATGAAGCATTCATGCTATATTACTATGTGTTTTGAATGATTACGGGCTTTGTTATCCACTTCTATATTACTTTTGGGACTAACCTACTAACCGGAGGCCCAACCCATATTGTTGTTTTATTGCATGTTTTAGTATTTCGAAGAAAAGGAATATCAAACGGAGTCCAAACGGAATAAAACCTTCGGCATCGTGATTTTTTGGAAGATTATAATCCTGGAGGCTTGGAGATCAAGTCAGAAGATCCTCGAGGAGCCCAGGAGATAGGGGGGCGCGCCCTCCCCTACTGGGCGCGCCCCCTGTCTCATGGGCCCCTCGAGCACCTCCCGACCGACTTCTTTCGCCTATATAGTCCCACGTACCCTAAAAACATCCACGGAGAAGATAGATCGAGAGTTCCGCCGCCGCAAGCCTCTATAGCCACCAAAACCTCTCGGGAGCCCGTTCGGCACCTGGAGGGAGGAATCCATCACCGTGGCCATCTTCATCATCCCGGCGCTCTCCATGACGAGGAGGGAGTAGTTCACCCTCGGGGCTGAGGGTATGTACCAGTAGCTATGTGTTTGATCTCTCTCTCTCTCTCTCTCTCTCTCTCTCTCTCTCTCTCGTGTTCTCTCTCGTGTTCCCTCTATGGCACGATCTTGATGTATCGCGAGCTTTGCTATTATAGTTGGATCTCATGATGTTTCTCCCCCTCTACTCTCCTGTGATGAATTGAGTTTCTCTCTTGAAGTTATCTTATCGGATTGAGTCTTTGATTTGAGAACACTTGATGTATGTCTTGTCGTGTTTATCTGTGGTGATAATGGAATATCAGGTGCCACTTGATGTATGTTTTGGTGACCAACTTACGGGTTCCGCCCATGAACCTATGCATAGGTGTTGGCACACGTTTTCTTGACTCTCCGGTAGAAACTTTGGGGCACTCTTTGAAGTACTTTGTGTTGGTTGGATGAATCTGAGATTGTGTGATGCATATCGTATAATCATGCCCACGGATACTTGAGGTGACAAAGGAGTATCTAGGTGACATTAGGGTTTTGGTTGATTTGTGTCTTAAGGTGTTATTCTAGTACGAACTCTTTAATAGATCGATCCGAAAAAATAACTTTGAGGTGGTTTCGTACCCTACCATAATCTCTATGTTTGTTCTCCGCTATTAGTGGCTTTGGAGTGACTCTTTGTTGCATGTTGAGGGATTGTTATATGATCTATCTATGTTATTATTGTTGAGAGAACTTGCACTAGTGAAAGTATGAACCCTAGGCCTTGTTTCCTATCATTGCAATACCGTTTACGCTCACTTTTATCATTAGTTACCTTGCTGTTTTATATTTTCAGATTACAAAACCTATATCTACCGTCCATATTGCACTTGTATCACCATCTCTTCGCGAACTAGTGCACCTATACAATTTACCATTGTATTGGGTGTGTTGGGGACACAAGAGACTCTTTGTTATTTGGTTGCAGGGTTGCTTGAGAGAGACCATCTTCATCCTACGCCTCCTACGGATTGATAAACCTTAGGTCATTCACTTGAGGGAAATTTGCTACTGTCCTACAAACCTGTTCACTTGCAGGCCCAACAACGTCTACAAGAAGAAGGTTGTGTAGTAGACATCAGTTTACCACCATTAAATAAAACTGAAAAAGAAACTGACTTTACACACCTCATGATAGCCTGAACAAAATGTGGTGTTATGCCAATCTTTTTCAACGCTGCCTCCAAGTATGCCCATTCAACTCTATCATATGCCTTCATCATATCGAGTTTCAATGCCACATGAGAATTACTCTTCCTCTTCTTCCTCCTCATAAAGTGAAGACACTCGTATGCTGAAATTATGTTGTCAGTAATCAGACGACCCGTAGGGATCCACCTTTCCTCTGGTAGCTGCCGCTAGAGTCCACCAGAAATCCCGCCGGCGGCCGGAGTGCCTAGGGCGGTCAAGGGGGCTGACCTATTTTCGGCTGCGCGGGCCTCCTCCTATGGCAAATCCACCGTGTCAAATCGATGGGGGAGGGCAAGAGAGGGAGGAGGAGGTAGTGGGGGAAGTGGAAGGTAGTGAGAGGGGAGTGAGTTTGGGGCCAGATCAGGGGACGGAGAATGATGAACAAGATAAGGCAAGGCTGGAAAAGGAGTATGGAGATGAGGGACTGGGGAATGGAGAAAACCAATCCAAACCGGGGGTTGCTGAGGAAGACTATGGGGACTACTTTGGTCCTGAAGCTGACTTTGAAGATCAGTTTGCAGGCATGACTTTACATGGTGAAGAAGAGGAGGATCTTGATTTCTCAGAAGAAGTTGATGAATTGATCAAAGAAGTGCGTTGGCTGGGCCTATTTCGGGTGCACACTACACGCCCGTTCAGCCATGCTGGGTTACTGAATCAGATGCGCAACGCGTGGTCTTCAGCACAGGGAGTGACCTTTGACATTAAGGGCCCAAATTTGTTTTCAGTGGAATGCCACTGTTTGGGAGACTGGAGGAGAATTATGGATGGTGGTCCATGGGTTTTCAGAAATGCACCAGTTGTGATCCAGGAGTACGACGGATTCTCCGATGTATCTATGTACAGACTGAACAAGGTGCCGGTGTGGGCTAGGATCAAGGGATTACCAGACGGTTTGACGAGGAAAAAGGAACTAGCAGAGAAGGTTGCGGCCAAGGTGGGTGAGCCACCTTTTACGGTCGTTGTGAATAAGGGTAGGATTAATCCTTCCAGTACTTTAAGAGTGCGGGTTTATTTGGATGTAAACAAACCGCTGGTACGCTTTGTTCCTATCACGTTGAAGGAGAGCAAAAAATATAGTGTGTTCTATGAAAAATTGCTAGATTTCTGCTTTGTCTGCGGGCTGATGGGGCATGTGGCGGAGGAATGCGGTGACGGTGTACATGATCCAAGAACTTTTGAATGTGGGGAATGGCTTATATGGGTTCCAGAGCCACGGAGTGATAGGCCGACGGGTGGTATAGGAAGGAGGGGAGGCAGAGGATAAAGGGGAGGAAGAAATAGCAGAGGAGGCATTCCTAGAAGAAGTATGGGAGGCTCGGGCGGAGGCCTTGGAGGGTGTGCGGATTGGGGTCGTGGAAGTGGAAATGGCAGCTTTCCCGGTAGATCTTTCGGGCCAGTTGGGAGGGATCTTTCGCACCAGGAAGTGAACGATGGCTCTGAGGGCAGGGGGGAAAGGAAGAGGCTGGTCGATGCTGATGGAAGTGTGAATGTTCGGGGTCAACAAATCCCAAACCTGGAGGGCAAGGTGGCTGGAACAGTTTTGTTGATAGAAGGAGCAGTTTCTGAAACAGTGGTGCCACGTGAAGCTGGAGGTACACCGGGGAAGGTCCCAATAGTTAAGAGAAGGAGGCAAGGTCTTGAGGGTGAGGTGGACAACCATGATATGGATATTGAGGCGGCATCCCGAGTGGATGACCGCCGGTCTCAATGATGACTATGTTTTGGAACTGTCGTGGAATTGGCGATCCTGCGATGGTCAATGAGCTTCGCGATCTTGCGAGGGCTTGTGCGCCGACGATTCTTTGCATTGCGGAAACCCAAATTGTGAAGAAACGTGTGGAAGGTTTGGCGGTCTCTTTGGGGTATGATGGGAGTTATGCAGTCTCTAGCTCTCGAAGGAGTGGTGGGTTGTGCATTTTCTGGAAAAATGACATTAAGTTAGACATAAAAAATGAATCCAAATATCATATTGACTGTGTGGTTACTGAAGATGGGAAGGAGCATTGGTGTCTTACTGTTTTTTACGGAGAAGCAAATAGAAGTCTCAGATATAAGACGTGGGATATGATGAAATTCTTGCGTAGTACCAGTACGCTCCCATGGGTTTGCATAGGGGACTTCAATGAATGTCTGCGTGCTGAAGAACAACTGGGACCAAACGAGAGAGACAGTTCTCAAATTGCAGAATTCAGAGGGGCTGTAGATGTGTGTGAGTTGGATGATCTGGGATATAAAGGTGTGGACTGGACATCTGAGAAGAAAGTAAGAGGAGGTGACTATTGTAGAGTGAGGTTGGATAGGGCGTTAGCCACAGCTGGCTGGTCTGGTCGTTTCCCTTTTGCATCTGTGGAACACCTAACGGCGGTTAAATCGGACCACTGCCCAATTTTGCTAAGCAATGAGATGGAACCTGATGGTTTGCGTAGTGCATGGAGTAAACCCTTCCGGTATGAATGTATGTGGGAGACCCACGATAATTTTGCTGGGGTGTTGGAGAAAGCGTGGCGGGCGATGCCAGCGTGCTCAAGCTTGAGTGATATGAATGCAAAACTAGCAGCTGTGGCGGCAAGTTTGAAAAGTTGGGGCACACTTTCTTTTGGCTCGGTAAGTAATGAGATCATAATGCTCAAACGCAAGTTAGCGGAGCTTTGGAGTGAGCCGCTGCGGGTTGGTCCTTCAGAAGAAGAAAGAAGTGTTGAAAATAAGTTGATAGATTTGCTTTACAGAGAAGAAGTAATGTGGCAGCAACGTTCTCGGGTACAGTGGCTTGCGGAAGGTGATAGCAATACAAAGTTTTTTCATAGGAAGGCGTCAGCGAGGATAAGCAAGAACAAGATCACTGCATTGATGAGGGGAGACGGGTCTATCTGTGAGGATCAATCTGAGTTAGCAAGTATGGCAACTGACTTCTATTCCAACTTATATTCGTCTGAATGAACTATAGGAATAGAAGAGGTGTTGTCGCAGATACCTAAAAAAGTTACAGACGGCATGAATCTGATGCTTAGTTCAGAGTATTCTAAGGAGGAGGTGAAGACAACTCTGTTTCAAATGTTCCCAACTAAAGCACCGGGACCCAATGGGTTCCCCGCCCACTTTTTTCAGCGACATTGGGATCTCTGTGGTGATGAGGTGACAGGTATTGTGATGCGGGTTCTTAAGAGATGACTCTCCGGAGGAAATAAACAGAACGTTCATTGTTTTAATTCCCAAGATCTCTAGTCCAAAAAATTTAGGGCAATTTCGGCCGATCAACCTATGTAATGTGATTTATAGAATCGCTTCGAAGGTTCTTGCCAATCGACTTAAAGTTATTCTTCCGGATGTGATTTCTGTTGAGCAGTCGGCTTTTGTACCGGGTCGTCCAAATAAGATTCCTCGTATTCTATGCATGTGGGTGCGGACTGAGAGGAAATACAAGCGCATGACTTCTTTTGGGCCGGCCCATTTACGATTTTAAACAATGTTTTCCCCTTTTTCCATGTAAGTTTTCGTTTGTTTTAAAAAATTAAGGAGGAAACACATTTTGAAAAGACAGTTTAAATAATACTCACTCCGATCCAAAATAAGTATCGTAGTTTTGAACTAAGGCTAGTTCAACCTTAATTCAAACCTGCGACACTTACTATGGATTAGATGGAGTATTAAATAAAAGAAACATGTGTAGTGTACAAAATGTTCATGCACAATGATTTTATTTACCTATCCAAAATTTTATGTATATAAAAATAATAATTGCACATCTATAAAAATCACATATTTTTAAAATGGTCATGTATATTTTATAAAAGTTTCATTGCTTATTTGTAAAATATTCATTGCATACTATAAATATATTCATCAATTATGTATAAAATGTTGATTAAATATTTGTAAAAATGTTCATTTATAGGGAACAAAAAGTAAATAGAAAAGCAAAAAATATAACAAAAAGTTGAAAGCCAAAAGAGAAAAAAAAGACAAAATAAAATGACAAAAATTGAAAGAAACAAAAAAAACTAGCAGAGATTGATCTAGCTGTCAAAAATTGTGAAGTTTACATCATCATTTATGACACATAATCGCATATGCCATGTTGATGTTGCCGTGTTGGCTCAGCCACGTCACACATGTCACTAGAGTCCATTCTTGACTTTTAGCTTTTGATCTTCAAAATTTGTCATAAAATGTCATTAACCAGCTCTACTGACAATTTTATGATCAAAATAGAGGGTCATAAATAGGCATATTTCTTGTAACGCTTATTTGTCTTATCCTCTTCTCCATATATTTATGGTGCTTGTTTTGATTTTGGAGGGGATGGTGCTATGGTGGCTATAGGCTGCCCATGCCCCAAAGCTAAATTTAAACCTTCACCTGGTTTCTTCTCCTCCTCGTATTGAGCTACATCCTTCGCGATAGGTTTGACAGTGCGCTAGTTGAGAACTCCACTTGGTTGCCTTCGCAAACATTGTTCAACTTGACCGGACAGATCCAGATTCAATCGGTATGACTAGTGGCACGACCGCATGTGCCATTACCAATGGGGGGTATTGTCTTCTGGTAGCTCCGATTATGGTGTGTGACATATGGGAATGCTCCTCTTGATGAGTGCTTCTCAAATGTGGAGGATTTTTCATTGATATCTCGGTGATTCTACACGAAAAATATTAAAAGGATAGGATTTGCACATACGGCAATTCGTTGGTGATAAGGTGGAAAAATAATTAATTAATTTAGATAAAACCAAGAGTAACATGACTAAACTTTAGGAGAAATGATGAGTTCAAATGCACTCTTCAGGCAAAGAACTGGGTGGTAGCTCGATGGGCTCAATATTCCCCCCTGCTCCATGCATATCACCTTTGCCACCACCCATCTAGTCTCGCCCCATTCTCCTTGCCTAGAACTCCTCCACAGCTAGCCCCTCCAGCAAACATCAACCTATCTCCTCTCAACATAACCAGAAAAGAAGTGGTGGCATCAGGCCCTCCCTCCCAAATGCAGCAACGAAGGAGGGGGCATGCCGGGAAGGAGGTAGGAGGGGATAGAAGGAAGACTTATTTTTTGAGAAAAGGATCAGGCCTATTATAAAAATTCACCAAAAGTACAAAATACTTCAAACATAATAAAAATTACATCGAGGTCCATGGATCACCGAACAACCATTGCCACCGCCAGAGCGAGCCACTGTCGCCGCTCCCATACCAGAATCAGCCTGACCTTGTCGATGACAACCAGGAAGTCTTCGTCTACGTGCCCTTAAGGACCGGCACCCCGGAGCCGTAGTCTTCGCCATTGAATCCTTGAATAGATCTGAAGAACCTCACAAAGAATATTGTGTTGCGCACGCACGACGAGAAACCCTAACCTCGCCGCCCCGAAGAGCTGACAGGAATCTACGCCAGAGCTCCATCTAATTCGTCTCAACGGACGAACCTGAGGAGGATCGGAGCACGGAAGACTGACTCGAAGAAAAAGCGTCGCCATCCGTCAACGCTGCCCCTGTGTGGACTAAAAGCCTACTACCTCCGTCCGGGTTTTTAAGTCCCACAGACCAAAACGCATGGACCAAGACGCTATCTCCTGTAACTACGCTTAGATATATTCTGCAGAGCGAGCGGCCAATGAGATTGACACGCAGTTACTGCACGCGTGCATGCAGCCCAGTAGTACTCTCTCTCTCTCTCCCTTGCCTGCATGCAGCTCATGATTACTCACTCTCTCTCTCTCTTGCATGCAGCACACCGTTTCACTTTTTTATGGCTCTCAAGACAGCGGCCTTATAAATCTGGTACAGGAGTGGGGTGCTGAGGGGACCTAAAAACCCGGACGGAGGTAGTACCTATCTACTAGCTAGATTCGAGGCACCAGAAATCCCCTCCCCGCCACCAGCCGCCAGAGAGCCCGGCGGAGTGTAGACGAATCCATAGGCTCGCTGGTGAAGATCGAGAGGAGGAAGGCTTTCCCTGGTCGGCTTGCGAGAGGGGAAATAAAAGCTCTCTTGTAGACGTTTTTTATTCAACTTGCAAAAAGTTGCAACTACAAAAATTCTAGTTGACAATCACCCCTTTTGCTAAAAACAACCAAAGCTCAATCAGCATACTAGAAATCTTGCAATATTTTGAACAAGTTTATTTTGCATACTTTATCAAGCGCATAAATCTTGGCTGCATATGTTTGCACATTTTTCTTTTGTTCTTGGAATTTTGATAGATTGACTATCCTATCAAGTATGTGGTCTCTTTAGATGTGTTTGTGTCTCTTAAATCTAAAATCAGATGTAGCATCTTTTTTGTACTAGAGTGTAGATCGTGATTTGGTATTGGAACACTTATGCTCTATTTATGAATGTGAGAACTTATCAATTTGTGCATTTTGGTTCGAACGATTATGCACTTTGATATTTCATGCATGTAAAAAATATATAATTTATCATTTGCCACTGTAAAAGTTGTCACTTCTGAAATTTTCATACAATGTCCACAGCAGAATACATTGGAGTGGTTATTAATCTAAGGGCATCTCCAAGGTGGACCGTAAACCTCCCGTAATCATTCGGATCGGGCTGTCCAGACAACAGAAGCTATCCAACGCCGACCTGTATCGGTTTGTGAAGCCATCCAGACGCAATTTCTCCCGAGACAAATGTGGGGGAGGTTTGTGGGAGTCCGGGTCGATCACAAGCCCGTTTTCTGACCGCCCTGGCCAACCAAATACCCCCCTCTCGCGCACGCTCCCACCCTGCGCCAGCTGCCTACATTCATGCCGTTGTAGATAGCGCAACTGAACATTGAAGACAGTGTAGGGCGGACGCGACCTCTTACTGCCTCCATCTTTGAAGCGGCGCGCCAGCCGAGGACGCCGCCCGCGACGCATCTCTGGTGTCCGCGCATGTTCTATGCCAAAGATGCCTGACTGGACGGGACGGGACGGATACCAACCGTGCCCCTTCAATGTCGTCATCATCCGTCCGTCTGGCGCCATTAAGCAGGCTCGTCGACAGAGAAACCCACTCCCGCGCCGCGCATTGATGCACCCGGACGTCTGGCCTCAGAATCCGCTATATAAAGGTGGCCGCACCCAGCTAACACCACAACACCAGCCCCTCCACATCCTCCTCCCTTACACTACATCCGCCATGACCGCCAGCGGGAAAGCATTGTGGGACAATCTGTCGCCGGAGACGAAGCACGCGGTGGCCGCCCTTGACACCGCCTGGCATAGCCGCCGTGCCAGGCGGATCGAGGCCGGCTTGCCTGCTAGCTCGCCCGAGGTCTCCGAAGACGAGGACGACACCACGATGGAGACGGGCTCCGACGACTCCGCCCTGGCTCCCGCGCCTCATGTGCACACCGGCTTCACCATGGAGCAGGCGCAGTTCAACGCCGCCATGGTGAAGATGCAGCCTGCGTCGGCGCCTTTGTCGGCGTTCCAGCTGGCGCAGGAGGAACAACGATACAACATGTTTCTCCTGGAGCAGCACTGGCTGGCAGAGGGCCAGATCTACGGCGAGCGCGCGAGCGAGGAGGCCATGGCGGCCATGGCCGCGGCAAACCCAAATTTCATCGCGGAGCAGCGTGCCATCTACGATGTCGTCCGTGCTCAGGCTGCCGCTAGGCAGTTAGCGGCAGCTGCAGCTACATGCGATCGCGGAGGAGAACATAGCCAGCTGCGCCTCCTACGCGCCGCCGGTGAACCATCAGCCGGCCCAGTGGGAAGACGGCAGCCAAGGCGCCACCATTTTCCTCATGGACCTCACGTCCTCTGGCGACGGACAAGGCGCAGACTCCTCCGAGAATGAGTAGGCCATGGGAGGCGGCGGAGCCTGGTATTCCATGTGGGCCGGTCCGTCTCCCGTGTTCAACTCTTCCTCGCCGGAGCCCGCACCTTCACTTCATCGGTCCTATCGTCGGTGCTCATGGAGACGGCAAAAGAAGGACGACACGGGCTTGGACGCGGGGGCCGACGCCGTATTATAGGTTTAGGGGCGGGTCTTTCTTTTGTTCGAAATGTAGTTAAATCCGCTGTGTTTGTATGAAATCCATCATGTTGTACAAATTTTGCCTGTGTTTTCATGAATTTCGTCAGGTTTGTTGAAAAATACTTTGAAATGTATGCGGCTAGCGTTAGATGGTTGTCTCCCGTATCTATGTCTGTGGACTGGTCCCTTGTCGGTGGACGGATGCGGAAGAATTTTTGCGGGTTCTTGTTGGAGATGCCTAAGACGGCTACTTCATGTACGACAAAAGTTGTCCGATCCCTGTACAGCACAAGCGGCCTATTGTACTATCGTTCCAACACTGGACAGAATTCCGGCATACGCAGAGTAATTCCAAAATATGCAAGTGTAATTCCCTGAGAGTAACTCATTAGTTCTATAAACACTGTCCATTTTCTGTAGCACTCGAATCTCGAAAATTAAGACCCTGTTATATAACCTTTGTGAGAGGAAAAAACCAGCAAGCGGGGATAGCTCAGTTGGGAGAGCGTCAGACTGAAGATCTGAAGGTCGCGTGTTCGATCCACGCTCACCGCAAATGTTCATTTTTGTTGCGGCCAGTGCAGTTGCCGAGGTACATTTTGACCAAATCGGTGCCCGTATACCTTTGATCCGTAGGCAGCTATGTCAGTAATGACGCAGCAGGGAGAAGAACGGCGAGAATCATAACGTTGTCATATTTGTCCCGGCTTCGCTTGTGCAGAAAACCCGATGCTAGCTCCAATCCAGCCAAGCACCTGATCATCGAGGAGGCCAAGCTCACACTTTGGCTCTCATGCATGATTATTTTTGCGGTGCTATAGTATTGGCCCGCACTTCCGTAGGCAGCTATGTCACCAATGTTGTCATTTTTGTCCGGCTTGGCTGGTAGAAATTAAAACCGACGCGACGCTAGCTCCAACCAAGCCAAGCACCTTATCATCGATCGAGGAGGCCGAGCTCATCACAACTGGGACCTTTTCTCATTTCTTACTTCGCATCCACCTACCAGTGCATAGTTAACATCGTAATCATGTGTAGCAAGTAGCAGCGACTACAGTGGCACTTAATCAGTCTCCGGCGTCCGGCCAGGCGACGGATATAAATCCAGGTTACTCCATCCGCCCATCTGATGCCCGCCCCTTTTGTCGCCTAATTAGCTCAGAAGATAATAATAATGTCACATTTCACCCAAATCATTGAACGCTTCAGAGACAGCTCCAATCAGAGTGGCACCAAGATGCGACTGGGACACCAAGATGCCCGCCCTTCACCATTTGGCTCTCGTGCGCTCGTTTGGTCCCGTCGAAGAATCCTGCCGCCACTAGTGTAGACCGAGAATTCAAGAAAATAAAATAGGTTTCCAGCTACGGGATTTCTACGGAGCAAACGCTCGCTGTCACGTCCCAGCGCGCGACACCGGTCTCGGCCGTCTGATCCAGTGATGCCCCTGCGATCATGAGTGCATGACATCATGATATGCGTGCTGGAGCTGCGCTGCAAAACGCTAGCATGCATATCCTAATCCGTCTAAATCGACGAATTCTGCCGGCCGATGATACGTACGCAGCCGGCATTTTCTAAGCACCGGTTTTGGTGCCCTGCCAGCGCGTGGCCATGTCAACATAGTATTACATATACACGTACGTACGTACGTACTCGCAGTAATAACGAGCGGTAACCAGGCGATATCGAAGCACCGCACACGTACGCGCGCACAAGCGCGCATGCACGGGCGCCATGGAGATGATCAGCCGCAGCCTGCAGAGCGTGAGCCCGGACGTGAGCGTCTACTTCTCGGGCGGGTCGTCGCGGCGGCGGAGCGGGGCCGGCGAGAGCGACGACGAGGAGGCGCTGCGGTGGGCGGCGCTGGAGCGGCTGCCGTCGTTCGAGCGGCTGCGCACGGGCATCCTGCGGTCGGAGGCCCAGGCCGGGCGGCGGCGGTTCGCGCACGAGGAGGTGGACGTGCGCATGCTGGAGGGCCCCCAGCGGCAGGCCTTCGTGGAGAGCGTCTTCCGGGTCGCCGAGGAGGACAACGAGCGCTTCCTCAAGAAGCTCCGCGCGCGCATTGATCGGTACGTTCATGCTAGCTGTTTCGAGCACAAGTGCAGTGCACGGGGTGGTCACCATGCATGCGTCTTAGAGATCGTTGTTCGTGTCGTGTTTTGGTTTTGGCAGCGCGGGCATCGTGATCCCGACGGCGGAGGTGAGGTTCAAGAACCTGAACGTGGAGGCGGAGTGCCACGTCGGGAGCCGCGCGCTGCCGACGCTGGCGAACGCGACGCTGGACACGGTGGACGCCATGCTGGGGCTCGCCGGGGTCAGCCTCGCCAAGACCAAGACCCTCCACATTCTCAAGGACGTCTCAGGCGTCGTAAGACCGTCCAGGTACGTACTCCGACATACATAGAGTATGTTTTTCTTTTAACAAGTGATGAGGCCTTAATTTAAATTTCTGTTTTCCCTCCAGGATGACGCTCCTGCTCGGCCCACCGTCTTCAGGCAAGACGACGCTTCTGCTGGCGCTGGCCGGCAAGTTGGACCCCACTCTGAAGGTGCGCGGGGAGGTGACGTACAACGGCTACGGCCTGGACGAGTTCGTGCCGCAGAAGACGGCGGCGTACATCAGCCAGAACGACGTCCACGCCGGCGAGATGACCGTCAAGGAGACCCTCCACTTCTCCGCCAGGTGCCAGGGGGTGGGCCACAGATACGGTGAGCCGTCCGTCCCTCGTGTATCGATCGCGGGCGTGGTCGCACCAGCAGTTCCGCTGATGCAAAAACCAAGGCCCGTCGTCTGAGACTGATCGACGATGTTTCGCGTGCAGAGTTGCTCCAGGAGCTGACCAAGAAGGAGAGGCAGCTGGGGATTTATCCTGACCCAGAGGTTGACCTCTTCATGAAGGTATACATGCAGTTGTCCACTCTCCCGCCACGGGAACCATTCATGACCTATTATCATGCAACACTTGTGTATATCTTGAGCTTAATTCCCTTGTATTGATCGGCAGGCCACTTCAGTCGAAGGGAGCACCCTGCAGACAGATTACATTCTCAGGGTAAGAAAACATCTCTAGCCTCCTAAACGACACCCTAAAACTTAACTCCTCGAATTTTGAGGATTTTTCTTTTGCGCCTAGCCCTTCCTCTAAATTTTTAACTCTTCTAAAGCTCAATTTTGCACAAAAACTCATTTCAAACACACACTGAAACTAGACTTAGTTAACTTGGCGCTTAATTATACCCCCTCCTTCCCAAAATATAATGTCCGTTTGACTTTTTTTGGTCTTCAATGCACAACATTGGCTATGATTTTTACTTATATTTTTCTTTTAAATTATTATAAAAATATAAAAAATAAAAGTACTTAAAAGATAATTAAAATAAAACCATTCACACATGTCCATTCATGGATTTTGGTGTATATAAGTAGTCAATGTCATGCATCAAGGACGGCAAAGTCAAACACGCCTTGTATTTTGGGACGGAGGAAGTAAAATACTTTCACTCACTTAACATAGAATTAGAGCTAAACCGAGCTAAAACTACTACTTGCCGGAGGAGAGGTCGATGATTGTCTCCTTGCCAGAGCACAGAGCACGAGGCCTCGTGTTTGTGAGTGCCCCTCCTAATCCACGACATCGGTTTCTTGCCGGAGTCGCCGAGCTCCGCGAACATCAAGTCCCGGTCCCTCCATCGTCGTCAAGGTCGCCTGGTTCGTTGCAATGTCGTGTTCGTACTCCATCGACGCCTCAATGGTGCTCCTCCACCGCTTGGCAGGCGGCGCTCGGCCTCAAGTTGTGCCTCGGCGGCATGACTCCGCGTCCTCAGCGAGAGTGTGCCCATACTCACACTCGACCGCTTCCCATGAGAGGATGTGCACCTCGTTGGCGGCTTGCTCATCCTTGCCACCGGCCTCCACCATCTCCTCGGTGTCCTCCTTCGAGCTTGATTTAGCGATCGTGACCATTGCCACACACTCCCAGTGCATTTTTGAACCCGACACACCGACAGTTGCACTGAGACCATGGGGATGCTCCTCAGAGTTTGTACCGACTCGAGTGGGTGACCGTGTCAGCGACGTGATTTGGAGGCAAATCATCCAGCCCACGACTATTCGGGCAACGCGGCGGGGGTCGCCCCAGGAATACCAGCGAGAGCAAGGAAAGAGAAGGTTTAGCGGTTGGTAAGTGGTGGGAACTGATTAAATTTGTGCAATGGTTAGTTTGAGGGATAACTTCTTAAATTTGAGCAATTAAGGGTTTGAGGAGAAGGGCTAGGTGAGCTCTAACTCCTCAATTTTTCTTCGAAGACTTGAGCTTTGAAACCGTATTTATTGAAAAAACAGAAGGTGCACACAATCGTAATGTAATATGTTAGACGCAGAGTGAAATTAACATGTTTGTGTGTAAAATCAATCAAACAATAACACAAATGTTAAGACTCTTTCTTTCCCTCTTGTAATGTGACTAGGGCAAAGCCTTTCTTTCCTCGATTTTTTTGTCGGTAGTTTGTGGATTCTTCTCCTCTACGGCCGCCGTCCAGAGGCCAATGGCAAAGAAGGGAATTATGGTGCCTTGCTCCAGCTAGTAGATAGGTTATGATTTTAGTCTTCACAGGAGCGGCCCTTCATTCTCAAGTTGGTTTTTCGGATTCTGGTCTTATTCGAGTTTGTCCATCAGAATGGATTTGATGGAGCTTCGGTGAATATTCCCCTCGGCTCCTTGTTGCGATTTTCTGTCGTATGTATGCAACGGCTAAATTTGGTGTCAGATTCTTCTGTTAGATTCAAGTGTTCAACAACGACGACTATAGATCCGACATGTTGGTTTTTAGGGACAAGTGTACAAAGACTTCCCAGCTCTGGTATCCGTATCTAGTAGGGAAGCAGCCACAACAAAGCTTTAATGACTCGTTCTAGTGACGGTAGTGATTAGACTTCGATGTAGTTTTATTATGTTTGGGTGCTTTGCATTTTTATTTTGAATAATTTTTATAATAGATTTGGGTAGCGCAAATGTTTATCCGTGAACAACATAGATTTACTCGAGGAGAGCACAAATGTCTTGTGCCGCGTTCGCGCCGCCGTCTCCCGCTGCCACCAGCCACCAGGACTGGTGGCCGGCAGGCGGTGCCATGCCGGAGCCGACTGGGTCGCCACATCGGGAGTTCGGAACTTGTTTGATTCCGGGGATCGTTTGAGACCGCCGAAAGTAGAGTAGATAGGCGGGGGAGGTTGCAGACAAGGCGTTCGCTTCCTTGCCGCACCGAAGAAGGCCTCGCCTTTCCCCCTCTCGTCGCCTCCTAACGATCCGCGGCGCATTGGCCATGATGTCCCCATGCCTGATGCCGCTGGTTTGTGCAGATCCTCGGGCTGGACATGTGCGCCGACGTCATGGTCGGCGACGACATGCGGACCGGCATCTCCGGCGGGCAGAAGAAGCGCCTCACAACAGGTAGCTTTTGGGCGCGTCCCTCAATTTACAGCGATTCTGTTGCATTCTTCTGGCCATTGGTGACGCCGTATCGATTGATTTGGTTGCAGGGGAGATGCTGGTCGGCCCGACCAAGGTGCTGTTCATGGACGAGATATCCACCGGCCTGGACAGCTCCACCACCTACCAGGTCGTCAGGTGCATCCAGCAGATTGTCCACCTGGGCGAGGCTACCGTGCTGGTGTCGCTGCTGCAGCCCGCGCCGGAGATCTTCGACCTCTTCGACGACGTCATGCTGCTCTCCGAGGGGCAGATCGTCTACCAGGGTCCCAGGGAGTACGTGCTCGAGTTCTTCGAGAGGTGCGGCTTCCGCTGCCCCGAGAGGAAAGGCGCTGCTGATTTCTTGCAAGAGGTTCGTCGCATTAAAAAGTCCAAGTTACTACGGATCTCACTAATTCAGCATGGGTATATGTAGTGAAGACTATAGAAACTTTTTTTTTAACAGCAAACATCATTTCTAGAGTTTTAGTAGCTTATTTACGATTTCATGTGCCTTGACACATCTAGTTTACATGTAAGAGTTGGTACGATCAATTTCTTATAGTTAGTACATCCAATTTGCCTTTCTGACAAATGCAACTTTTCACAGGTTACATCAAAGAAAGATCAGGCGCAATACTGGATACAGAATGAAAAGCCTTATCACTATGTATCAGTACCTGAATTTGTTTTAAAGTTCAGGAAATTTCACATGGGGAAGAGCCTAAAAAAGCAGCTTTCGGTTCCTTTCAACAAGAGAAAAATCCACAAATCTGCTCTGGTTTTCTCCGATCAGTCTGTTTCAACTTCAGAGCTTCTCAAGACCTCGTTCTCCAAAGAATGGCTTCTCATGCAGAGAAACTCATTTATCTACGTTTTTAAAATAGTTCAGGTACCTGGATCCAAGATAACCTTAAATGGTGAAGTGCTTTCTTATCTATTCATAGATGTGATTCTTTGTCTTCCTTTCTTTTGAAGGGAATCATAGTTGCTCTAGTAGCATCAACAGTTTTCTTGCGTACAACGCTCCATGAAGATAATGAGGAAGATGGCCAAGTCTACCTAGGGGCACTTATATTTATCATGATAGCTAACATGTTCAATGGTTTTGCCGAGGCAACCCTTACTCTCGCAAGGCTACCTGTATTCTACAAACATAGAGATTTTCTATTCTATCGGCCATGGCATTTTACACTTCCAAATGTTCTCCTGAAAGTCCCTATGGCCTTGCTTGAGTCAATAATTTGGGTTGTAATAACCTACTACCTCATAGGCTTTTCCCCTGAAGCTAGCAGGTGGGCCATCTCAATTATTCTGTCCACTAAAATTGTAATATTATTGAGTTCAATATTTGCTTTACGGCCCTAAGAGTGCAATGCTCATCATTGTGCAGGTTCTTCAAACATCTGCTTATAGTATTCTTGATCCAGCAGGCGGCTGGAGGATTGTTCAGGCTTGTTGCTGGCTTATGTAGGACTGTTGTCGTCACTAATACCGCTGGATCTCTTGCCCTTCTGATGATATTTGTAATGGGAGGATTCATCCTACCAAGAGGTAATCATCCATGCATTCCATCACATATAGATTACCATTCTCCTTGCCAACATAATGGACATTGTTGAATTGGTGCCATTGGTACACAACTCCAGAAATTATTGATTGTGTCTGAACAGGAATACATGTAAGGCGCAAGTAAGAACTGTCATTTTGGCCACTTACTGTCAGCGATGAAGATTCTTCACAAATGAATCAGAAAAATTATCTCTTGAAATAAAATACAACTACCGGGACCTTATACCTCAAAGGGCTTAAATCACTTATCTAAACCTTTTTATAGCTGGCATTTTTCAGTATAGAGTCTTGACGTAGCAGTCGAAATAAATCACTGTTAATTTAGACATTTCAAGTGTTACTTCAAATATCAACCATTTCTCATTGTTGCAGATGCAATTCCAAAATGGCTGGTATGGGGTTATTGGTGTTCACCTCTTACGTATGCATACATTGCTCTTGCTGTCAATGAGATGGATTCTCCGAGGTGGCTGGACCAATCTGTAAGTTAACTCATGATCATCTTACTACTGTTATCTCATACAAACATGTTACTTGACTTTTTTTCTTGTGTATCAGTAGATAGCTGATGGAAGGCCATTGGGAGTGGCAGTTCTAGAAAATGCAGGTGTATTCACTGGCAAGGAGTGGTACTGGATTGGAGCAGGTGCCCTTCTAGGGTTCACCGTTGTGTTCAATGTGCTATTCACACTATCGCTCATGTACCTGAACGGTAAGTCATGACTTGCATCTGTCAACTTTATTGTTTCCTTATTCTGGCTACTTTCTTTTCTGTGTAAATATATAGGTGTATTCGAAATACACAACTGTGTTATCTGGTGTGGATAATTAATTCGTTGTTTGTACTTTGCATTAGCTATTGGAAAACCGCAAGCCATCTTGCCTGAAGAAACTGATGGATTTCCAGAGAATGACTTTGAGCAAAAGAAGGAGCCACATATAACACAGAGAACTACGGTTCGAACAACAGAACCTACATCCCCGAACTCAATCATCACATGTAAGCTCCCCGCCCCCAAAAAAACTCACATACACTTTGGAAAAAGACATGCCTCTTATATTGGCCAGTTCTAACGATGTTTCTTATTCTGTAGTGGATAAGGTGCTTGAACAATTACGTGGCCGTTCCCCAAATACTTCTGATAGGTCTGTTGGATATGCTCCAGGAAGAGGGATGGTTCTTCCGTTTGAACCTCTCTCCATGTCCTTCAATGAGATAAACTACTATGTTGACATGCCTGCGGTATGTATGCATGTCCTTTTATTCTTTTTCTTAAACTGCATCCTCGTACCTTTGCCCATTGATGTTCTGTGACTATGAGATTTTCCCTATCATGCTATAGTTACGTACTCTCTCCGATCCATATTAATTGTCGCTGATTTAATACATCATTTTTAGGTTGGCAAACATTTTTAGTGTGAACTTCAAGTTCTATGTTGTTCTCATAGAACATCCCATTTTCAGTCGTGAATTTTTTTTCAGCTAATGCATGATCGTAGCAATTTTCTGCGAGGACCTGGTGGTTGCAAATTATGAAATTAACATATTTGTTATGGCATCCCTATGAACGATGTAGGATACATATCTTTACAAACTTGAGAGTGTTATTTGATGACACATTTGTTGTGCATCACAGTGTTGTTATATAATCTCATTTGCAAACTGCGAATCTGTCAGGAGATGAAGACTCAAGGAGTAACCGCTGATAAGCTTCAGCTGCTGTCAGGGATATCTGGTGCTTTTCGCCCTGGGGTTTTGACTGCCCTTATGGGTGTGAGTGGAGCTGGAAAGACCACCCTCATGGATGTCTTGTCTGGGAGGAAGACTGGTGGATACATTGAAGGGGAAGTCTACATATCTGGTTACCCTAAGAACCAAGCAACATTTGCAAGAATGTCGGGTTACTGCGAGCAAAATGACATCCACTCTCCACAGATCACAGTCAGAGAGTCGCTACTCTTCTCTGCTTTCCTGCGCCTGCCTAAGGAGGTCACTGATCAAGAGAAGAAGGTTCGCACTTGTGTCTTCTTACGACCTCAATTGTCCAACTGTTGCATTTGGCAAGGTTTTCACTTTCAGTTTCAGAAAATTTTCAGCAAGAACCAGAATCACCAAAATTCAGTGAATTTCAGTGATTTCGGTTTGCATTTCGGCCTTGGCCGAAACATTCACTTGAATTCAACCAAATATTTGAAAATTTTGAAAAATATTTGAATTCATGTGTACTACTGAAATTGCTGAAATATTTTGACCGAAGGGTAAATATTGCAGTGTGCATTGAAATTCAGTGAATTTCATTGAAATCTTACTGAAAGTGAAAACCATTATGTAGTTGTAGGGGTGCTAAAAATGGGTTCATTCCAACACGGCTAAAATCGGCTGTAGCATTTTAGTTCAGTTTCCTCTTCCACGCGATCCAAGCCACAGTGCAAGATTAAAAAATGTATAGCAGGGTCGCCACAGGTTGATGAAAAACCCTTTTCTAATATCCCTAGTGAGTTGTATGGCAACTATGGTACTCAACTCACTGAAGTGTTTGCTGGAGTAAGATTGTGAGTGAAGTTCCTTTTTCCTGAGTGGGTGAATGAAGTTGATTAACTGTTTAGATGGATTAACTTTTGTTTCTTTCTGTAGGTATTTGTGGATGAAGTAATGGAACTAATTGAACTGAACGGTCTCAAGGATGCTATTGTGGGTCTCCCTGGTGTGAACGGTCTGTCGACTGAACAAAGAAAGAGGTTGACTATTGCTGTAGAGCTTGTGGCAAACCCCTCAATTATCTTCATGGACGAACCAACTTCAGGCCTTGATGCAAGAGCTGCCGCAATTGTCATGAGAACTGTTCGGAACACTGTCAATACTGGAAGAACTGTTGTCTGCACCATCCATCAACCAAGTATAGACATTTTTGAAGCTTTTGATGAGGTAATGCATCTTTTGGATACTTTATTCTCATATATTCTATTTATAACTTTGGTGCTTGACAATCTTCTGGGGTTTCACCATGGAAGCTGCTATTACTGAAAAGAGGAGGTCAAGTCATATATTCTGGACCATTGGGTAGGAACTCCCATAAAGTTGTCGAATACTTTCAGGTCTGCAATCTGATATCCAAACCACTCCCCATTATGCATATACCTTGTAACTATGAGGGTACCTTTTTTTTTGGAGTTCCTGTATTTGAAGTCTATAGATCATGTCATAATATTTGTGTTTTATGAATCAAATCAGGAAATTCCTGGAGTCCCAAAGATCAAAGAGAAGTGCAACCCAGCTACATGGATGTTGGATGTAAGCTCTGCGGCAGCAGAAGTTCGACTGAAGATTGATTTTGCTGAAAGTTACAAATCTTCGACTATGCATCAGTAAGTGAAGTGTCCCCTCAACTTTGTCCTGTAAATAGGGTTGAGACGTTTTTAAAAAGAAACAAACTTCTAGAAGAAGCGTAGTCAGCATTACAGCATCAGCATGCACTACTTAGAAATTGTATTAGTAAATTAGTGATACACCATTATGGTTTGAACTTTCAATCCCGCAACTTACGGAAGAATGAACTTCTTCCTGCACCTTGAACTCTTCAGGCGTTTATAACTACTTCCTTGTGTGGATTAATATTTTCAGGCGGAATAAAGCATTAGTCAAAGAGCTGAGCAAGCCACCTCCTGGTACCAGCGACCTTTACTTCCCTTCTCAATACTCGCAGAGTTCCTTTGGTCAGTTTAAACTCTGTCTCTGGAAGCAATGGTGGACTTACTGGAGAAGTCCTGATTACAACCTCGTCAGGATGTTCTTTGCATTTGTTACGGCCTTAGTGCTGGGGGTTATATTCTGGAGGGTTGGTCTAAAGATGTATGTTTATAATGCTCAGCTATTATCATGTGCACAACCATTGATCTTTCTTGAAAGCGTCTTTACGGATGCTCAGTTATTTGTTACTTGGTGCAGGAGGAGCTCGGGTGATCTTTTAGTCATTGTGGGATCAATGTATGCCGCTGTTATGTTCGTTGGCTGCGAGAATTGTATCTGTGTTCAACCTGTTGTTGCTGTGGAAAGGACTGTATTTTACAGAGAGCAAGCAGCTGGAATGTACTCAGCTATACCCTATGCCCTCGCTCAGGTCAGTAAACATTAGTGGTTAAATAGAAAAGGCATAACTGTTTGATACTAATGCACTGAATATGTCTATTCAGGTAGTTGTGGAGATACCATATGTGTTCGTTGAGACTCTGGTTTATACTCTTATCGTCTACCCGATGATGTCTTTCGAGTGGACACTAGTAAAGTTCTTCTGGTTCTTCTATGTTTCATTCTTCACCTTCCTGTATTTCACTTACTACGGCATGATGACTGTCTCCGTATCGCCAAATGGTCAAGTTGCTTCTATATTTGCCGCTGCCTTCTACTCCTTTTTCAATCTCTTCTCAGGGTTCTTCGTTGCAAGATCGGTGAGCCACACCTTCTTTTTTACCTTTACAACTAAATTTTAAGAACATGAACCTTGTGCAATGCAGGCGTTGTAGGTTCATCTAATCTTTTGCTTGTGTTTTCTTCAGAAAATCCCAAAATGGTGGATTTGGTACTATTGGCTTTGCCCTGTGGCATGGACAGTTTACGGGCTTGTTGTGTCACAGTACGGGGATGTGGAAGATCTTATCAAGGTGCCTGGTCAACCCGATCAGCAAGTCTCATCTTTCATCAAGAGCTACTTCGGTTATGATAACGACTTCATGGGCGTCGTGGCGGTTGTGCTGGCAGGCTTCACTGTCTTCTTCGCTATGATATATGCTTATTGCATAAAGACATTTAATTTCCAACAGAGATAGAAACTATATGCGTCCATTTGTCATGTAGATTGCGATGTGCACTACCCTTGTTATAGTGTTAGTTTCGCTGCCCATGGTTATGTCCTGGTGCTTGAGCGAATGGGTAGCTGAAGCAAGGAAGCATTGTGCAAGTAAAGACCATGTAGTCTTTTTGTATCTGATAATATTTTAAATGAAACCGTGCAAAAGTTAAGGGTCAAACCTAAAAGAACATTGTGGGCTCCAGAATCTGACTACTGTGAGTGGCACTAGTATGATCCGCAGTGTCATGTGGGATGCATAACGGATTTCAAAGTTGCGACTTTACGCCATTTAAGCTATCAGCAAAGTTTAAACAGAAAGCCCGTCTAGCTCAGTTGGTAGAGCGCAAGGCTCTTAACCTTGTGGTCGTGGGTTCGAGCCCCACGGTGGGCGTGTGTACTTGGATTTTTTTGAGCATCTTGCATATGTACTTTCTATTTTTCGGAGACACTTCACACTGACTGGTAACAAATCAAAATTCTAATTTTCGGGGATACTTCACACTAACGGAAGCATCTTGCGCGTGTACTTGTTCTATTTTTCAGGAACACTTCACACTTGTAACAGGAGGGAAAAAAACAGGTGCCCCTAACCAATGGATTTTTTTGAGCATCTTGCATATGTACTTTCTATTTTTCGGGGACACTTCACATTGACTGGTAACAAATCAAAATTCTAATTTTCGGGGACACTTCACACTAACGGGAGCATCTTGCGCGTGTACTTGTTCTATTTTTTAGGGACACTTCACACTTGTAACAGGAGGAAGAATAACAGGTGCCCCTAACCAATGGATTTTTTTGAGCATCTTGCATATGTACTTTCTATTTTTCGGGGACACTTCACACTGACCGGTAACAAATCAAAATTCTAATTTTCGGGGACACTTCACACTAACGGCAACAAATCAAAATTTTGTATGTACTTGTTAATTTTCGGGGATACTTCACACTGACCGGCAACAAATCAAAATTCTGTATGTACTTGTTCTATTTTTTGGGACACTTAATACTGGCTGTCAACAAACCAAAATTCTGTGTAAAATCTGGCTCACTTGTCATCAAAGTTCTTAGTAAATTGACATTGTGTGCTCCCATTCAATTTTTAATAACTAGCGAAAGAACATGCATTGTAACAGGAGGGAAAATAATATATGCCCCTAACCAATAACCGTGAATCAAGACCCCAATAGGTCCATGTTATTTGTTCGAACATGGCATCCCATATGTATTGCCGCTTATCCTTCGTGCACCCTCGTCAATGTAGGCCTCAATACTCACACAATCACAACGCGTTTGGATGTGGTCAATCCTAAGGCGTCTCTCTCTCCGCATAAGATAAGAAATCTGCTTTCCTTTTTTCCCTGTAAGGTTTTGCCGACGTGTCCATGCGTTGTTACAGATGATTTCTTTCGTATTCAATCTAATTTTACTGAAGTGTTCATTTTCAATCCGGATCTACACCGATACAAAAAGGGGAGGATTTAAGCTTTTTGAGCATCTTGCGCGTGTACTTGTTCTATTTTTCAGGGACACTTCACACTTGTAACAGGAGGAAAAATAACAGGTGCCCCTAACCAATGGATTTTTTTGAGCATCTTGCATATGTACTTTCTATTTTTCGGGGACACTTCACACTGACTGGTAACAAATCAAAATTCTAATTTTCGGGGACACTTCACACTGGGAGCATCTTGCGCGTGTACTTGTTCTATTTTTCAGGAACACTTCACACTTGTAACAGGAGGAAGAATAACAAGTGCCCCTAACCAATGGATTTTTTTGAGCATCTTGCATATGTACTTTCTATTTTTCGGGGACACTTCACACTGACTGGTAACAAATCAAAATTCTAATTTTCGGGGACACTTCACACTAACGGCAACAAATCAAAATTTTGTATGTACTTGTTATTTTTTGGGGACACTTCACACTGACCAGCAACAAATCAAAATTCTGTATGTACTTGTTCTATTTTTTGGGACACTTAATACTGGCTGTCAACAAACCAAAATTCTGTGTAAAATCTGGCTCACTTGTCATCAAAGTTCTTAGTAAATTGACATTGTGTGCTCCCATTCAATTTTTAATAACTAGCGAAAGAACATGCATTGTAACAGGAGGGAAAATAATATATGCCCCTAACCAATAACCGTGAATCAAGACCCCAATAGGTCCATGTTATTTGTTCGAACATGGCATCCCATCTGTATTGCCGCTTATCCTTCGTTCACCCTCGTCAATGTAGGCCTCAATACTCACACAATCACAACGCGTTTGGATGTGGTCAATCCTAAGACGTCTCTCTCTCTCTGCATAAGATAAGAAATCTGCTTTCCTTTTTTCCCTATGAGGTTTTGCCGACGTGTCCATGCGTTGTTACAGATGATTTCTTTCGTTCAATCTAATTTTACTTAAGTGTTCATTTTCAATCCGGATCTACACCGATACAAAAAGGGGAGGATTTAAGCTTTTTGAGCATCTTGCGCGTGTACTTGTTCTATTTTTCAGGGACACTTCACACTTGTAACAGGAGGAAAAATAACAGGTGCCCCTAACCAATGGATTTTTTTGAGCATCTTGCATATGTACTTTCTATTTTTCGGGGACACTTCACACTGACTGGTAACAAATCAAAATTCTAATTTTCGGGGACACTTCACACTA
Organism: Aegilops longissima; assembly: GCA_021605205.1. Lineage (NCBI taxonomy): Eukaryota > Viridiplantae > Streptophyta > Magnoliopsida > Poales > Poaceae > Aegilops > Aegilops longissima. The sequence continues at coordinate 512,052,740 of CM038678.1, read as the reverse complement.
ACGGGAGCATCTTGCGCGTGTACTTGTTCTATTTTTCAGGGACACTTCACACTTGTAACAGGAGGAAGAATAACAGGTGCCCCTAACCAATGGACTTTTTTGAGCATCTTGCATATGTACTTTCTATTTTCGGGGACACTTCACACTGACTGGTAACAAATCAAAATTCTAATTTTCGGGGACACTTCGCACTAACGGCAACAAATCAAAATTTTGTATGTACTTGTTAATTTTCGGGGACACTTCACACTGACCGGCAACAAATCAAAATTCTGTATGTACTTGTTCTATTTTTTGGGACACTTAATACTGGCTGTCAACAAACCAAAATTCTGTGTAAAATCTGGCTCACTTGTCATCAAAGTTCTTAGTAAATTGACATCGTGTGCTCCCATTCAATTTTTAATAACTAGCGAAAGAACATGCATTGTAACAGGAGGGAAAATAATATATGCCCCTAACCAATAACCGTGAATCAAGACCCCAATAGGTCCATGTTATTTGTTCGAACATGGCATCCCATCTGTATTGCCGCTTATCCTTCGTGCACCCTCGTCAATGTAGGCCTCAATACTCACACAATCACAACGCGTTTGGATGTGGTCAATCCTAAGGCGTCTCTCTCTCCGCATAAGATAAGAAATCTGCTTTCCTTTTTTCCCTGTGAGGTTTTGCCGACGTGTCCATGCGTTGTTACAGATGATTTCTTTCGTATTCAATCTAATTTTACTGAAGTGTTCATTTTCAATCCGGATCTACACCGATAAGAAAAGGGGAGGATCGTGCACTATTAATTACGACAGCTCCATAAATAACAAATTTAAAATGGTTAACAAGTAAAATAACATCATATTCAGATTCTACAAATTTTTTAATCAAATTTCATATATAATATGTTAAAATAGAGTTACAGTTTAAAAGATATGACTGTTTAAAAAAATGTATGATATGTACTGTGGGGTAATTAAACCAAATGTCAGGGTGTTTTCCGCAAACAATGAATAATTTTTCTGGAGTCACTTAAACCCGGATAACGGGTTGATTTGAGGAAACTATAGGGTTTTTTCCGCAAACAGTGAAACATTATCTCTGGAATCACTTAAACCGGGACCGCTGGTTGATTTTAAGAAAGAGCGGGGGGGAGGGGGGAGGGGGAGGGTTCTGCAAAAAGAGAAACCGAGCGGGTCGAGAAGATGCAACGGTTAAATTGCAAAATCACAGACAACTATCAAAAATATATTGTGACATATGTGATACACACATTAGATATAGGACCCTGATAAGTGCCACACATGTGGCACGACCACATGGCAACTCCGAACGATTTTTGTGGAAAGTTTAGTGATGCGAGGATGGCAACTTTAGTTATCAAGCATGTCAACTTCTTTTTAGATGGCAAGTTTAGTTTTTTTGGTTTGTTTTTTTTTCGGATGGCAACTTTAGTTGTCAAAACCATCAAGACCGGAGTGCTTCGTGCCACATGTGTGTCACTTATCATTTGGGTAGATATAATATTATTTACAATGGTTTGGCACATCTTTCGATCCAATTTTAATCATAGCGCAGCACAACACGGATTGACCACCTATTTGCAAACATGGACCTTGTTGCAAACACATGGGCCCAACATGGTGCTTGTTGCAGTCTGTGTCGGACACCTCCTATGTGTGCCGTGCATCCCCCCATGAAGCCCACTCATTGCCCATCTCTCTCTTCCCCCTTACCCAGATACCGCGGCCATTCCTTTCCTTTCTTCCCCGATGTGGTACCCTTCTTGTCTCTTACTTTTTACGCTCAACCATGGACGCATTTCCCCTCTATCATTTCCCGACTCTCCTCCATGGGGCGCACTCTCCCCTCAACTATGTTGGGTACATTAGATATAATATTATTTACAATGGCTCGACACATCTTTCGATCCAATTTTAATTATAGCGCAACACAATACAGATTGATTACCCGGTTTGCAAACATGGACCTTGTTGCAAACACATGTGCCCAACATGGTGCTTGTTGCGGTCCGCACCGGACACCTCCTATGTGTGTCATGGCCCCCCGAAGCCCATGCATTGCCCATCTCTATCTTCTCCCTTATCCACACGCTGCGGCCATCCTTTCCTTTCTTTCCCGATGTGGTCCCCTTCTCGTCTCCTACCTTTTCCCCTCAGCCATGGACGCAATTTCCCTCTATCTATCCTCTCCTGACTCTCCTCCATGGGACGCACTCTCCCTCTCCCTTCCATCATCACCAACCAACCATGTTGTGTTGCTACCTCGGTCGCTCAAAGCCTCACCTCTATTGCAGATGGGGGGCAGTGTTTGCACCACCACTAGTATTGTAGAGTCGTCGCGGCAAAATCATGTTTGTTGCAATGGTAGAAAATGGTTCGACGGGAGCGCCACACGTCTCGTGTTGCAAAGCCCCGTGACCACAAGGTGATCCATGTTGCAAAACAGTTGGGGTGCAGCTGGGTGGCTAGCGCAGGAGAGAGAAGATGGATGTCCTGCGCGCCATCCAACGACTGCTGAGGCGGTCGATTTGATCAGATTATAAGGCCTTTCATACATTTTGTGTTTAGTCACACACAACTAAGTTGTCAAATGTTCTAAAAGAGGTGAGTTCTCCAATAACAAAATAACAAGTCTTTAGAACTCATAATACATTACATATATTTTCTACTTTCTTGAAAACTAACAAACCGCGTTATTAGTCATCAAACAATTACAATTCATCTTATTTTCAGGAAGGGTCTGTGTCAGAGCTTTGATTCCGCAAACTTCACATATTCAACTATCATTTAGTCTTTCGCAAGTGCTAACACTCACGTGATATTTATGGGTTCAAAGTTTTAATCAGACACAGAGAAAGATAGGGGCTTATAGATTCGCCTCCCAACCTTTTGCCTCAAGGGTAATGTCAACAATAATAGTTCATGATGCCTTACATTCAATTGGATATATATATCAGGATCTTTGCAACACAATGTGCTTGCCAAAGGATAAAATGTAAAAAGGAAAGGTGAAGATCACCGTGACTCTTGCATTAGGAATAAGACAAGAATAAAAGATAGGCCCTTCGCAGAGGGAAGTAGAGGTTGTCATGCGCTTTTATAGTTGGATGCACAAAATCTTAATGCGAAAGAATGTCACTTTATATTGCCACTTGTGATAGGGACCTTTATTATGCAGTCCGTCGCTTTTATTGCTTCCACATCACAAGATCGTATAAAGCTTATTTTCTCCACACTAATAGATCATACATATTTAGAGAGCAATTTTTATTGCATGCTGATAACCCACAAGTATAGGGGATCGCAACAGTTTTCGAGGGTAGAGTATTCAACCCAAATTTATTGATTCGACACAAGGGGAGCCAAAGAATATTCTCAAGTATTAGCAGTTGAGTTGTCAATTCAACCACACCTGGATAACTTAGTATCTGCAGCAAAGTAGTATGGAAGTAACGGTAACGGTAGCAAAAGTAATATTTTTGGGTTTTGTAGTAATTGTAACAGTAGCAACGAAAAAGTAAATAAGCGAAGAACAATATGTGAAAAGCTCGTAGGCATTGGATCGGTGATGGAGAATTATGCCGGATGCGGTTCATCATGTAATAGTCATAACATAGGGTAACACAGAACTAGCTCCAATTCATCAATGTAATGTAGGCATGTATTCTGAATATAGTCATACGTGCTTATGGAAAAGAACTTGCATGACATCTTTTATCCTACCCTCCCGTGGCAGCGGAGTCCTAGCGGAAACTAAGGGATATTAAGGCCTCCTTTTAATAGAGTACCAGACCAAAGCATTAACACATAGTGAATACATGAACTCCTCAAACTATGGTCATCACCGGAGTGGTCCCGATTATTGTCACTTGGGTTGCGGATCATAACACATAGTAGGTGACTATATACTTGCAAGATAGGATCAAGAACTCACATATATTCATGAAAACATAATAGGTTCAGATCTGAAATCATGGCTTTTCGGGCCATAGTGACAAGCATTAAGCATAGCAAAGTCATAGCAACATCAATCTCAGAACATAGTGGATACTAGGGATCAAACCCTAACAAAACTAACTTGATTACATGATAAATCTCATCCAACCCATCACCGTCCAGCAAGCCTACCATGGAATTACTCACACACGGCGGTGAGCATCATGAAATTGGTGATGGAGGATGGTTGATGATGACGATGGCGACGGATTCCCCTCTCCGGAGCCCGAGCGGACTCAGATCAGCCCTCCCGAGAGAGTTTAGGGCTTGGCGCGGCTCCGTATCGTAAAACGCGATGAATCCTTCTCTTTGATTTTTTTTCTCCCCGAACACGAATATATAGAGTTGGAGTTGAGGTCGGTGGAGCTCCAGGGGTCCCAGGACACAGAGGGGCGCGCCCAGGGGGGCAGGTGCGCCCCCCACCCTCGTGGAAAGTGTGTGGGCCCCCTGTCCTTGATTCTTTCGCCAGTATTTTTTATTATTTCCAAAAATAATCTCCGTGAAGTTTCAGGTTGATACGTCTCCAACGTATCTATAATTTTTGATTGCTCCATGCTATATTATCTACTGTTTTGGACAATTTGGGCTTTATTATCCACTTTTATATTATTTTTGGGACTAACCTACTAACCGGTGGCCCAGCCCAGAATTGCTGTTTTTTCCTATTTCAGAGTTTCGCAGAAAAAGAATATCAAACGGAGTCCAAACGGAATGAAACCTTCGGGAGCGTGATTTTTGAAACGAACATGATCCGGAGACTTGGACCCTCGAAGAGAATGTTCCAGAGGCCACGAGGTAGAGGCGCGCCCACCCCAGGCGCGCCCTCCACCTCGTGGGCCCCACGTTGCTCCACCGACGTACTTCTTCCTCCTATATATACCTCGTACCCCAAGCGATCGAATCGGAGCCAAAACCTAATTCCACCGCCGCAACCTTACATACCCACGAGATCCCATCTTGGGGCCTGTTCCGGAGCGGCATCCATCACGGAGGGCTTCTACATCAACACCATAGCCTCTCCGATGAAGTGTGAGTAGTATACCTCAGACCTTCGGGTCCATAGTTAGTAGCTAGATGGCTTCTTCTCTCTTTTTGGATCTCAATACAATGTTCTCCCCCTCTCTTGTGGAGATCTATTCGATGTAATCTTCTTTTTGCGGTGTGTTTGTTGAGACCGATGAATTGTGGGTTTATGATCAAGATTATCTATGAACAATATTTGAATCTTCTCTGAATTCTTTTATGTATGAATGGTTATCTTTGCAAGTCTCTTCGAATTATCAGTTTGGTTTGGCCTACTAGATTGATCTTTCTTGCAATGGGAGAAGTGCTTAGCTTTGGGTTCAATCTTGCGGTGTCCTTTCCCAGCGACAGTAGGGGCAGCACGACACGTATTGTATTGTTGCCATCGAGGATAACAAGATGAGGTTTTTATCATATTGCATGAATTTATCCCTCTACATCATGTCATCTTGCTTAAGGCGTTACTCTATTTTCATGAACTTAATACTCTAGATGCATGTTGGATAGCGGTCGATGAGTGGAGTAATAGTTTTAGATGCAGGCAGGAGTCGGTCTACTTGTCTCGGACGTGATGCCTATATACATGATCATACCTAGATATTCTCATAACTATGCTCAATTCTGTCAATTGCTCAACAGTAATTCGTTCACCCACCGTAAAATACTTATGCTCTTGAGAGAAGCCACTAGTGAAACCTATGGCCCCCGGGTCTATCTTCATCATATTAATCTTCCAATACTTATTTATTTCCTTTGCTTTTTCTTTTGCTTTTATTTTACTTTGCATCTTATCATAAAAATACCAAAAATAGTATCCTATCATATCTATCAGATCTCACTCTCGCAAGTGGCCGTGAAGGGATTGACAACCCCTTATCGCGTTGGTTGCGAGGATTTATTTGTTTTGTGTAGGTGCGAGGGACTCGCGCGTAGCCTCCTACTGGATTGATACCTTGGTTCTCAAAAACTGATGGAAATACTTACGCTACTTTGCTGCATCACCCTTTCCTCTTTAAGGGAAAACCAACGCAGTGCTCAAGAGGTAGCAAGAAAGATTTCTGGCGCCGTTGCCGGGGAGGTCTACGCAAAAGTCAACATACCAAGTACCCATCACAATCCGTTATCTCCCGCATTACATTATTTGCCATTTGCCTCTCGTTTTCCTCTCCCCCACTTCACCCTTGTCGTTTTATTCGCCCTCTCTTTTCTGTTTGTTTGCCTTGCTATTATGGCTAGTCCTCTATCTTCTCCGTTGCCTCTCGAGAATGAAATTCTAAATTTTATGCAAAGGGAGGGAGAAAATCTAAAAGATGCTTGGTATAGAATTTGCAATGCTCAAAATAGATCTACCAGGAAGCAATCTACTTCTGTTCTTCTCCGCAATTTTTATGTAGGTGCTAATCCTTGGTATAGATATATCCTTGATACCATTACCGGAGGGTATTTCTTGGGTAGCCATACTTTTGATTCTTATAATGCTATGATAGATTTGTTTGGCTCACCCCCTCTTTTGGTTAATGGAACTATATTAACTTTGGAGCATGTAATGCAAAGGCTTGAAATTATTGAAAATAAGGTTGCCACGGTAGAGTTAATTGAAAATTTGGATAAAAATATCCACAACCGAATCTCTCAATATGGATCTAAAGTAGGAGTCACTTTGAAAAATATTAAAGAGAAGGAACCCATAGTTAATGAGAAAATAAATCAGGATTCCACTAGGAGCGATAAACTAGAAGATATCATTACTAACTTGGGAACCGTTTTTTCTTCCATAAAGAATACTCCAAGTCCTCCTACTAAAATTGCCAAGCTTATGTATGTTCCTAAAAATAAGGGTGAATCCTCTAGTAAGGAAACTGCGGATCTCAAATCTATAAGTATTCATCCCGATCTTGTTGCTTTTATTAAGGAACCATTTGCTACAAATGAATTTTTCGATCTTGTGCCTAAAAGTTTGATAATTATTAAAAACAAAGAAATTTCTAAGGATGATAGATGTCTCATTGCAGAATTGCCTACCAAAGATGGCAATACCTAGATCTATCCTTGCTCTTATGCCTAGCTAGGGGCGTTAAACGATAGCGCTTGTTGGGAGGCAACCCAATTTTATTTTTAGTTTTTTTTGCTTTTGCTTCTGTTTAGGAATAAATCTTTGATCTAGCCTCTGGTTAGATGTGTTTTTATGTTTTAGTTAGTGTTTGTGCCAAGCTAAACCTATAGGATCTTCTTGGATGATAGTTATTTGATCTTGCGGAAATTTCCAGAAACTTTCTGTTCACGGAAACAATTGTTAAAAATCACAACGTGATAAAATAGTGATTCCAATTGCTGCTGATCAAGAAACAAATTTCCTAGGTCTTCCTCTTTTGTCTGATTTTTTGGAGTTCCAGAAGTTTGCGTTAGTTACAGATTACTACAGACTGTTTTGTTTCTGACAGATCCTGTTTTTCGTGTGTTGTTTGCTTATTTTGATGAATCTATGGCTAGTAAAATAGTTTATAAACCATAGAGAAGTTGGAATACATTAGGTTTAACACAAATATAAATAAAGAATGAGTTAATTACAGTACCTTGAAGTGGTCTTTTGTTTTCTTTCGCTAACGGAGCTCACGAGATTTTCTGTTAAGTTTTGTGTTGTGAAGTTTTCAAGTTTTGGGTGAAAGATTTGATGGATTATGGAACAAGGAGTGGAAAGAGCATAAGCTTGGGGATGCCCATGGAACCCCCAAGATAACCTAAGGACACCAAAAAGCCAAAGCTTGGGGATGCCCCAGAAGGCATCCCCTCTTTCGTCTACTTCCATTGGTAACTTTACTTGGAGCTATATTTTTATTCACCACATGATATGTGGTTTGCTTGGAGCGTCTTGTATGATTTGAGTCTTTGCTTTTTAGTTTACCACAATCATCCTTGTTGTACACACCTTTTGAGAGATCCATACATGATTTGGAATTTGTTAGAATACTCTATGTGCTTCGCTTATATCTTTTGAGCTATATAGTTTTGCTCTAGTGCTTCACTTATATCTTTTAGAGCACGGTGGTAGATCTGTTTTATAGAAACTATTGATCTCTCATGCTTCACTTAGATAATTTTGAGAGTCTTAAATAGAATGGTAATTTGCTTAAATAATCCCAATATGCTAGGTATTCAAGATTAGTAAAAACTTTCTTATGAGTGTGTTGAATACTAAGAGAAGTTTGATGCTTGATGATTGTTTTGAGATATGGAGGTAATAATATTAAAAGTCGTGCTAGTTGAGTAGTTGTGAATTTGAGAAATGATTGTGTTGAAGTTTGCAAGTCCCGTAGCATGCACGTATGGTAAACGTTATGTAACAAATTTGAAACATGAGGTGTTCTTTGATTGTCCTCCTTATGAGTGGCGGTCGGGGACGAGCGATGGTCTTTTCCTACCAATCTATCCCCCTAGGAGCATGCGTGTAGTGCTTGGTTTTTGACGAATTGTAGATTTTTGCAATAAGTATGTGAGTTCTTTATGACTAATGTTGAGTCCATGGATTATACGCACTCTCACCCATCCATCATTGCTAGCCTCTTCGATACCATGCATTGCCCTTTCTCACATTGAGAGTTGGTGCAAACTTCGCCGGTGCATCCAAACCCTGTGATATGATACGCTCTTTCACACATAAACCTCCTTATATCTTCCTCAAAACAGCCATCATACCTACCTATTATGGCATTTCCATAGCCATTCCGAGATATATTGCCATGCAACTTTCCACCATTCCGTTTATCATGACACATTCATCATTGTCATATTGCTTAGCATGAGCATGTAGTTGACACAGTATTTGTGGCAAAGCCACCGTTCATAATTCTTTCATACATGTCACTCTTGGTTCATTGCATATCCCGGTACACCGTCGGAGGCATTCATATAGAGTCATACTTTGTTCTAGTATCGAGTTGTAATCATTGAGTTGTAAATAAATAGAAGTGTGATGATCATCATTTTCTAGAGCATTGTCCCAAGTGAGGAATAAAAAAAAGATAGAAAGGCCATAAAAAAAGAGAAGGCCCAAAAAAATGAGAGAAAAAGAGAGAAGGGACAATGCTACTATACTTTGCCACACTTGTGCTTCAAAGTAGCACCATAATCTTCATGATAGAGAGTCTCTTGTTTTGTCACTTTCATATACTAGTGGGAACTTTTCATTATAGAACTTGGCTTGTATATTCCAACAATGGGCCTCCTCAAGTGCCCTAGGTCTTCATGAGCAAGCAAGTTGGATGCACACTCACTTAGTTTCTTTTGTTGAGCTTTCATACATTTATAGCTCTAGTGCATCCGTTGCATGGCAATCCCTACTCCTTGCATTAACATCGATCGATGGGCATCTCCATAGCTCATTGATTAGCCTCATTGATGTAAGACTTTCTCCTTTTTTTGTCTTCTCCACATAACCTCCATCATCATATTCTATTCCACCCATAGTGCTATGTCCATGGCTCGCGCTCATATATTGCGTGAAAGTTTATAGGTTTGAGATTACTAAAGTATGAAACAATTGCTTGGCTTGTCATCGGGGTTGTGCATGATGAGAGCATTCTTGTGTGACGAAAATGGAGCATGACTAAACTATATGATTTTGTAGAGATGAACTTTCTTTGGCCATGTTATTTTGAGAGGACATAATTGCTTAGTTAGTATGCTTGAAGTATTATTATTTTTATGTCAATATGAACTTTTATCTTGAATCTTTCGGATCTGAATATTCATACCACAATTAAGAAGAATTACATTGAAATTATGCCAAGTAGCACTCCGCATCAAAATTTATCTTTTTTATCATTTACCTACTCGAGGACGAGCAGGAATTAAGCTTGGGGATGCTTGATACGTCTCAAGCGTATCTATAATTTTTTATTGCTCCATGCTATATTATCTACTGTTCTGGACAATATTGGGCTTTATTATCCACTTTTATATTATTTTTGGGACTAACCTACTAACGGAGGCCCAGCCCAATTGCTGTTTTTTGCCTATTTGAGTTTAAGAGAAAAAGAATATCAAGCGGAGTCCAAGCGGAATGAAACCTTCGGGAGCGTGATTTTTGGAACGAACATGATCGAGGAGACTTGGACCCTACGTAAGAGAAGCTTCCAGGAGGCCACGAGGTAGGGGGGCGCGCCCACCCCCCAGGGCGCGCCCTCCACCCTCGTGGGCCCCACGTTGCTCCACCGACGTACTTCTTCCTCCTATATATACCTATGTACCCCCAAACGATCAGATACGGAGCCAAAACCTAATTCCACCGCCGCAACCTTCTGTACCCACGAGATTCCATCTTGGGCCCTGTTCCGGAGCTCCGCCGGAGGGGGCATCCATCACGGAGGGCTTCTACATCAACACCACAGCCTCTCCGATGAAGTGTGAGTAGTTTACCTCAGACCTTCGGGTCCATAGTTAGTAGCTAGATGGCTTCTTCTCTCTTTTTGGATCTCAATACAATGTTCTCCCCCTCTCTCGTGGAGATCTATTCAATGTAATCTTCTTTTTGCGGTGTGTTTGTTGAGACCGATGAATTGTGGGTTTATGATCAAGATTATCTATGAACAATATTTGAATCTACTATCTTTGCAAGTCTCTTCGAATTATCAGTTTGGTTTGGCCTACTAGATTGATCTTTCTTGAAATGGGAGAAGTGCTTAGCTTTGGGTTCAATCTTGCGGTGTCCTTTCCCGTGTGTGATGGGGCAGCAAGGCACATATTGTATTGTTGCCATCGAGGATAACAAGATGGGGGTTTTTATCATATTGCATGAATTTATCCCTCTACATCATGTCATCTTGCTTAAGGCGTTACTCTGTTTTCATGAACTTAATACTCTAGATGCATGTTGGATAGCGGTCGATGAGTGGAGTAATAGTAGTAGATGCAGGCAGGAGTCGGTCTACTTGTCTCGGACGTGATGCCTATATACATGATCATACCTAGATATTCTCATAACTATGCTCAATTCTGTCAATTGCTCAACAGTAATTCGTTCACCCACCGTAAAATACTTATGCTCTTGAGAGAAGCCACTAGTGAAACCTATGGCCCCCGGGTCTATCTTCATCATATTAATCTTCCAATACTTATTTATTTCCTTTGCTTTTTTACTTTTCTTTTATTTTACTTTGCATCTTATCATAAAAATACCAACAATATTATCCTATCATATCTATCAGATCTCACTCTCGCAAGTGGCCGTGAAGGGATTGACAACCCCTTATCGCGTTGGTTGCGAGGATTTATTTGTTTTGTGTAGGTGCGAGGGACTCGCGCGTAGCCTCCTACTGGATTGATACCTTGGTTTTCAAAAACTGAGGGAAATACTTACGCTACTTTGCTGCATCACCCTTTCCTCTTCAAGGGAAAACCAACGCAGTGCTCAAGAGGTAGCATAGGTCATTCCGAGAACTTTTGTTTCTGCACATAAATAACACCATGGAAATTCTGCTGAAAACAGCGTCAGTCTGGGTTAGTTCCATTCAAATCATGCAAGATAGAGTCCAAAACAAGGGCAAAAGTGTTTGGAAAAGTAGATACGACGGAGACGTATCAACTCCCCCAAGCTTAAACCTTTGCTTGTCCTCAAGCAATTCAGTTGATAAACTGGAAGTGATAAAGAAAAACTTTTACAAACTATGTTTGCTCTTGTTGTTGTAAATATGTAAAGCCAGCATTCAAGTTTTCAGCAAGATTATGAACTAACCATATTCACAATAACACTTAGGTCTCATGTTTACTCATGTCAATGGCATAATCAACTAGCGAGCAATAATAATAAATCTCAGATGACAACACTTTGTCAAAACAATCATGATATGATATAACAAGATGGTATCTCGCTAGCCCTTTCTGAGACCGCAAAACATAAATGCAGAGCACCTTTAAAGATCAAAGACTGACTAAACATTGTAATTCATGGTAAAAGAGATCCAGTCATAGTCATACGCAATATAAATTAATAGTAATGGATGCAAATGACAGTAGTGCTCTCCAGCTGGTGCTTTTTAATAAGAGGGTGATGACTCAACATAAAAGTAAATAGATAGGCCCTTCGTAGAGGGAAGCAGGGATTTATAGAGGTGTCAGATCTCAATTTTTGAAATAGAGATAAATAATATTTTGAGCGGCATACTTTCATTGTCAACATAACAACCGAGAGATGGCGATATCTTCCATGGTACACACATTATAGGCGGTTTCCAAACAGAATGGTAAATTTTATACTCCCTCTCCACCAACAAGCATCAATCCATGGCTTGCTCGAAACAACGAGTGCCTCCAACTAACAACAGTCCCGGGGAGTTTCGTTTGCAATTATTTTGATTTGATTTGCATAAAGCATGGGACTGGGCATCCCGGTGACCATCCATTTTCTCGTGAGTGAGGAGCAGAGTCCACTCCTCTTGAGAATAACCCGCCTAACATGGAAGATACAGACAACCCTAGTTGATACATGAGCTATTCGAGCATACAAAACAGAATTTCATTTGAAGGTTTAGAGTTTGGCACATACAAATTTACTTGGAACGGCAGGTAGATACCGCATATAGGAAGGTATAGTGGACTCATATGGAATAACTTTGGGGTTTAAGGGATTGGATGCACAAGAAGTATTCCCGCTTAGTACAAGTGAAGGCTAGAAAAAGACTGGGAAGCGACCAACTAGAGAGCGACAACAGTCATGAACATGCATTAAAATTAATAAACATTGAGTGCAAGCATGAGTAGGATATAATCCACCATGAACATAAATATCATGAAGGCTATGTTGATTTTGTTTCAACTACATGCGTGAACATGTGCCAAGTCAAGTCACTCGAATCATTCAAAGGAGGATACCACCCCATCATACCACATCACAACCATTTTAATAGCATGTTGGCACGCAAGGTAAACCATTATAAACTCCTAGCTAATTAAGCATGGCATAAGCAACTATAATCTCTATTTGTCATTGCAAACATGTTTATTCATGATAGGCTGAATCAGGAACGATGAACTAATCATATTTACAAAAACAAGAGATGTCGAGTTCATACCAGCTTCTCTCATCTCAATCAGTTCATCATATATCGTCATTATTGCCTTTCACTTGCACGACCGAACGATGTGAATAATGATAATAGTGCACGTGCATTGGACTAAGCTGGAATCTGCAGACATTCAATACAAAGGAGAAGACAAGGCAATATGGGCTCTTGGTTAAATCAACAATAATGCATATAAGAGCCACTTCAACAATTTTATTATGGTATTCTCCTATCGACCCCCAAAGAAAAGAAAAGAAATAAAACTATTTACACAGGAAAGCTCCCAACAAGCAAAAGAAGAGCAGGAATTATTTTTGGATTTTCTTTTAATTAATACTACAAGCAAGAAAGTAAACTAGCTAAAAGCTACTACTAATTTTTTTCTTAAGGTTTATCAAACACACAAGAAGAAAGCATAAAAAGGGAAAATAAACTAGCATGGATGATACAATGAAAAAATATGAGCACTGACATCTAGCAATGAGTGTGTGGACATAAATGTAATGTCAGTGAGAAATACGTACTCCCCCAAGCTTAGGCTTTTGGCCTAAGTTGGTTTATGGCCACGGCTGGCCTGGCGGATACCCGAAGTTGTAACTGGGGTCGTACTGAGATGCAGCGGCTATCGCATCATGGGCTGCAGCTTGGAGGCGGGCTGTCTCCGTCCTCCTCTTATACTCGTCCGCCTCCTCTCTGGTTATAAAATATCTCCCTTTTGCCTGAAAGTCAAACAAAGTAGAGGCAGGGAGAGTGAAGTGATAGGTGCGTCGTCTGTCAAAGATTAGTCGATACTGGAGGAACTGATCGTTCCTCTCAGCAAACTGATGACGAACCATAGCCTCACAATCTAAATAAACAGGAGGCAACTCAACATCATACTCACGTATGGGTATATTAAGAAAAATAGCTAAACGGGTTGCATAAATTCCACCAAAGAAATCTCCATAAAATCTATTATTATGCAACCTACGTGCAAGAATGGCTCCCATGTAATGTTTATCTCCCAATACAGCACTCCTGAGAACACTAAGGTCAGGGACACATATGTGACATGCTTCATCCTTACCATTTATGCACCTACCTATGAAGAGAGCAAAATAATGTATAGTAGGAAAATGAATGCTCCCTATGGTAACTTGTGTTATATCTCTAGACTCCCCCAAAGTTATACTAGCAAGAAAATCTCTAAACTCAAATTTGTGAGGCTCACTAGTGCTACCCCATTGTGGAAGTTTGCAAGCAGTGTTGAAATCCTCTAAGTCCATAGTATAAGAATTTTCATAAAGATCAAAAGGACAGTTTGAGAATTGCGTGAAGATGAAAATTCAAACCTCCTCACAAAGGAATCAGTGAGATAGTGATACTGACGACACTTATCTGCCTCGAAGCTCACAAGATCAGCGTTACGCACATATGCGTTAAATTCTTCCTTGATTCCTGCTCGATCCATGAAGTCCTTTGAAGGCCATTCACAAGCCCGCACTTGAGCGTCCCTTGGTGGTTCATCGTCGGCATCGCGCATTGCGTGCCTGGGTCCTTGCTTCCTTGAAGGCCACCTTGGTACATTTTCCTAAACATATTTCTTCCTCTGAAAAATTTCTGGAAATTATAGTAACTTCAAATAAAAGTGAATCAAACTCAACAAAATTGATAGCAACTACTCCCATAAGTGCCTAGAGACTATATCATGCATTAGAACTACTTGGAAGCATATAAATTTGACATGCAAGCTCAAGAACATGGTCACCTAGGCAGCACAAATTTGCAATGAATAAATCACTAGAACAAAAACTAATTGGACCATTGGAGGAGTTACATACCAAGGAACAATCCCCCAAAGCAGTTTTGTGAGAGGTGCTTTGAGCAAGGAGATCGAAAATCGCAGCAAAATGAGCTAGAACTCGTGCTTGAGCTGGTTGGTGATTTTTTTGGGAGGAAGGAGTGTGTGGTGGCTGGAATAAATGGAGGGGAGCCACCATGGGCCCACGAGGCAGGGCGCCGCCCATGGCGCCTGGACCCTCGTGGCAGTGCCAGCTCCCCTTATTGTGTTCTCGGTGCAAGATATTCTCAAATATTCCAGAAAAATCATATTTCAATTTCGGGGCATTTGGGGAACTTTTATTTTCGGGGTATTTTTTTATTGCACGGATAATTCAGAAAACAGGCAAAAATATTATTTTTACTTTATTTAATCTAAATAATAGAAAGTAAAAGGAGGGCACAGAAGGTTGTGCTTTCTAACTTCATCCATCTCATGCTCATCAAAAGGAATCCACTAACAAGGTTGATCAAGTCTTGTTAACAAACTCATTCCGAATAACATGGAACCGGAAAAATTTCGAATAACACTATGTTACCTCAACGAGGATATGCACGTCCCCAATAATAAGAATATCATATTTCTTCTTGACAGTAGGTAGAGGAAATTCAAAACCTCCAAAAATAATCGATGGAATTTTTCCAATAGAATTGATACTGTGGACTTGAGGTTGTTTCCTCGGAAAGTGTACCGTATGCTCATTACCATTAACATGAAAAGTGACATTGCCTTTGTTGCAATCAATAACAGCCCCTGCAGTATTCAAAAAGGGTCTTCCAAGAATAATAGACATACTATCGTCCTTGGGAATATCAAGAATAACAAAGTCTGTTAAAATAGTAACGTTTGCAACCACAGCAGGCACATCTTCACAAATACCAACAGGTATATCAGTTGATTTATCAGCCATTTGCAAAGATATTTCAGTAGGTGTCAACTTATTCAAATCAAGTCTACGATATAAAGAGAGGGGCATAACACTAACACCAGCTCCAAGATCACATAAAGCAGCTCTAACATAATTCCTTTTAATGGAGCATGGTATAGTGGGTACTCCTGGATCTCCTAGTTTCTTAGGTATTCCACCCTTAAAAGTGTAATTAGCAAGCATGGTGGAAATTTCATCTTCCGGTATCTTTCTTTTATTAGTAACAATTTCTTTCATGTACTTAGCATAAGGATTCATTTTAAGCATATCAGTTAAACGCATACGCAAAAAGATAGGTCTAATCATTTTAGCAAAGCGCTCAAAATCCTCATCATCCTTTTTCTTGGATGGTTTGGGAGGAAAAGGCATGGGTTTCCGAACCCATGGTTCTCTTTCCTTACCGTGCTTCCTAGCAACAAAGTCTCTCTTATCATAACGTTGATTCTTTGATTATGGGTTATCAAGATCAACATCAGGTTCAATTTCTACATCATTATCATTACTAGGTTGAGCATCAACATGAACATCATCATTAGCATTTTTACTAGGTTCATGTTCATTACCAGATTGTGTTTCAGCATCAGAAATAGAAATATCATTGGGATTCTCAGGTGTGTCAACAACAGGTTCACTAGAAGCATGCAAAGTCCTATCATTTTTGTTTTTCTTTCTCTTTGAAGGACTAGGTGTATCAACATTATTTCTCTGAGAATCTTGCTCAATTCTCTTAGGGTGGCCCTTAGGATACAAAGGTTCCTGAGTCACTTTACCCTCTCTAGTTGCAACTCTAACAACAAAGTCATTATTCTTACTATTCAATTTATTGAGCAAATCATTCTGAGCTTTAAGTACTTGTTCTACTTGAGTGGTAACCATAGAAGCATGTTTGCTAATAAGTTTAAGTTCACCTTTAACTCTAGACATATAATCACCCAAGTGTTCAAGCATATAAGCATTGCGTTTTAATTCTCTACCAACATAAGCATTGAAGTTTTCTTGTTTGACAATAAAATTACAAACTCATCTAACATTGGCTAGCAGACTTATAACGAGGAATATCACCTTCATCAAATCTATAGAGAGAATTTACCTTTACTACCTGTGTCGGGTTATCAAGACCATGTGTTTCTTCAATAGGTAATGAATTGAGACCATATATTTCTTCAACAGGCGGTAAATTAAGACCATGTATTTCTTCAATAGGAGGTAAATTCTTAACATCTTCAGCTTTAATACATTTTTCCTTCATAGATTTCTTTGCCTCTTGCATATCTTCGAGACTGAGAAATAAATCACCCCTTTTCTTTGGAGTTGGCTTAGGAGTTGGTTCAGGAAGTGTCCAATTATTTTCATTAGTCAACATATTATTCAATAGAATTTCAGCTTGATCAATAGTTCTTTCCCTGAAAACACAACCAGCACAACTATCCAGGTGGTCTCTGGAAGCATCGGTTAGTCCATTATAAAACATATCAAGTATTTCATTTTTCTTGAGAGGATGATCAGGCAAAGCATTCAATAATTGGAGAAGCCTCCCCCAAGCTTGTGGGAGACTCTCTTCTTCAATTTTCACAAAATTATATATATCCCTTAAGGCAGCTTGTTTCTTATGAGCAGGGAAATATTCAGCAGAGAAGTAATAAATCATATCCTGGGGACTACACACACAACCAGGATCAAGAGAATTAAACCATATCTTAGCATCACCCTTTAATGAGAACGGAAATATCTTAAGGATATAATAGTAGCGAGTTTTCTCATCATTAGTGAATAGGGTGGCTATATCATTTAATTTAGTAAGATGTGCCACAATAGTTTCAGATTCATAGCCATAGAAAGGATCAGATTCAACCAAAGTAATTATATCAGGGTCGACAGAGAATTCATAATCCTTATCAGTAACACAGATAGGTGAAGTAGCAAAAGCGGGGTCATATTTCATTCTAGTATTCAGAGATTTTTGTTTCAGCTTAGCTAACAATTTCTTAAGATCACTTGTATCATTGCAAGCAAGAAAGTCTCTAGCAGTTTCTTCATCCATAACATAGCCCTCAGGCACAACAGGCAATTCATATCTAGGGGGAGAATCTTCATCATCACTTTCATCAATATTATCAGTTTCAATAGTTTCATTCTCTCTAGCCCTAGCAAGTTGTTCATCAAGAAATTCACCAAGTGGCACAGTAGTATCAAGCATAGAAGTAGTTTCATCATAAGTATCATGCATAGCAGAAGTGGCATCATCAATAACATGCGACATATCGGAATTAATAGCAGAAGTAGGTTTAGGTGTCGCAAGCTTACTCAAAACAGAAGGTGAATCAAGTGCAGAGCTAGATGGCAGTTCCTTACCTCCCCTCGTAGTTGAGGGATAAATTTTTGTTTTCTCGTCTTTCAAGTTCTTCATAGTGACCAGCAGATATAAATCCGAAGTGACTCAAAGAATAGAGCTATGCTCCACGGCAACGGCGCCTTGAAAATAGTCTTGATAACCCACAAGTATAGGGGATCGCAACAATTTTTGAGGTAGAGTATTCAACCCAAATTTATTGATTCGACACAAGGGAGCCAAAGAATATTCTCAAGTATTAGCAGTTGAGTTGTCAATTCAACCACACCTGGATAACTTAGTATCGCAACAAAGTATTTAGTAGCAAAGTAGTATGGAAATACTGGTAACGGTAGCAAAAGTAATATTTTGGGTTTTTAGTAATTGTAACAGAGCAACGGAAAAGTAAATAAGCGAAGAACAATATGTGAAAAGCTCGTAGGCATTGGCCGGTGATGGAGAATTATGCGGATGCGGTTCATCATGTAATGATCATAACATAGGGTGACAGAACTAGCTCCAATTCATCAATGTAATGTAGGCATGTATTCGAATATAGTCATACGTGCTTATGGAAAAGAACTTGCATGACATCTTTTGTCCTACCCCCGTGGCAGCGGGTCCTAGTGGAAACTAAGGGATATTAAGGCCTCCTTTTAATAGAGTACGGACCAAAGCATTAACACATAGTGAATACATGAACTCCTCAAACTATGGTCATCACCGGAGTGGTCCCGATTATTGTCACTTCGGGGTTGCCGGATCATGACACATAGTAGGTGACTATAGACTTGCAAGATAGGATCAAGAACTCACATATATTCATGAAAACATAATAGGTTCAGATCTGAAATCATGGCACTCGGGCCCTAGTGACAAGCATTAAGCATAGCAAAGTCATAGCAACATCAATCTCAGAACATAGTGGATACTAGGGACCAAACCCTAACAAAACTAACTTGATTACATGATAAATCTCATCCAACCCATCACCGTCCAGCAAGCCTACGATGGAATTACTCACACACGGCGGTGAGCATCATGAAATTGGTGATGGAGGATGGTTGATGATGACGATGGCGATGGATTCCCCTCTCCGGAGCCCCGAACGGACTCCGGATCAGCCCTCCCGAGAGAGTTTAGGGCATGGCGGCGGCTCCGTGTCGTAAAACGCGATGAATCCTTCTCTCTGATTTTTTTCCTCCCCGAACACGAATATATAGAGTTGGAGTTGAGGTCGGTGGAGCTCCAGGGGGCCCACGAGGCAGGGGGGCATTCCCAGGGGAAATGCGCGCCCCCACCCTCATGGAAAGGTTGTGGGCCCCCTGGCCTTGATTCTTTCGCCAGTATTTTTTATTATTTCCAAAAATAATCTCTGTGAAGTTTCAGGTCATTCCGAGAAGTTTTGTTTCTTCACATAAATAACACCATGGAAATTCTGCTCAAAACAGCGTCAGTCCGGGTTAGTTCCATTCAAATCATGCAAGTTAGAGTCCAAAACAAGGGCAAAATTGTTTGGAAAAGTAGATACGACGGAGACGTATCACATGCACCGATGACAACTTATTTGAAGGATCTTACTTAATCCATAGGTAGGTATGGTGGACTCTCATGGCAATACTGGTTTAAGGGATGTTTGGAAGCACAAGTAGCATCTCTACTTGGTGCAAAGAATTTGGCTAGCATGAGGGGGAAAGGCAAGCTCAACATGTTGGATGATCCATGGCAATATACTTTATTTCAGATGTAAGAAAACATAACCCATTACGTTGTCTTCCTTGTCCAACATCAACCTTTTAGCATGTCATATTTTAATGAGTGCTCACAATTATAAAAGATGTCCAGGATAGTATATTTATATGTGAAATGTCTCTTCCTTCAATATTCTTTCATGAATTGTTCAAGTGACCAATACAATGTTTGCCAACCTTCAATAAATTTACCACCTCTACTTCTTATATGTGAAGTCATTACTCCCCATGGGATAAGCATATGAAACATATATAATTTCAGATTTATGATATTCAAATCATTCAACTATTTACTCATAGGATATAAGTGAAGCACACGAGTAAATGACAAACTACTCCAAAAACATATAAGTGAAGAACAATGAGTAGTTAAATAATTATTTAGCTATGTGAAGACTCTCCCATTTAATAATTTCATATCTTGATATTTTATTCAAACATCAAGCAAAACAAAATAAAATGACATTCTAAGAATAGCAAACATCATGTGAAGAAGCAAAAACTTAGGATCAACCGAAACTAACCGATAGTTGTTGAAGAAGAAAGGTGGGATGCCAACCGGGGCATCCCCAAGCTTAGATGCTTGAGACTTCTTGAAATATTATCTTGGGATGCCTTGGGCATCTCCAAGCTTGAGCTTTTGTGTCTCCTTAATCCCTCTCATATCACGGTCTCCCCAAATCTCAAAAGTTTCATCCACACAAAACTCAACAAGGACTCGTGAGATAAGTTAGTATAAACCAATGCAAAAACCTTATCATACTCTTCTGTAGAAAATCACTAAAATTATTATTCAACATTTCATACTAAATGCCTCTGCATATTTAATAGTCGTATCCTCAAATAGAATCATTAAAGAAGCAAACATATGCAAACAATGCAAACATAACAACAATCTGCCTAAACAGGACAGTCTGTAAAGAATGCAGCAAGATCCATACTTCCCTAGCTCCAAAAGTTATGAAAGAAAATTTCAACTATAGTAAATTTATCAGATCTTATTATGAAAAAGGTTTCAACATTTTATCACATTCTGACTTTTCTAGGAAATTTTTGCAACAGCGGTAAACTTTCTGTTTTCAAACAGCAACATGTATACTTGCAAAATAAGAATGGCAAAGGCTATCCTTGACATTTTATTTAAAATCGATATGCAAAACATTATTCTAAATAATAGCAAGCAAATACTAACAAAATAAAATGACGCTTCAAGCAAAACACATATCACGTGGTGAATAAAAATATAGCCCCAAGTAAAGTTACCGATGAACGAAGACGAAAGAGGGGATGCCATCCGGGGCATCCCCAAGCTTAGGCTCTTGTTTGTTCTTGAATATTACCTTGGGTTGCCTTGGGCATCCCCAA
This sequence comes from Aegilops longissima, assembly GCA_021605205.1. Classification (NCBI taxonomy): domain Eukaryota; kingdom Viridiplantae; phylum Streptophyta; class Magnoliopsida; order Poales; family Poaceae; genus Aegilops; species Aegilops longissima. The sequence continues at coordinate 512,031,461 of CM038678.1, read as the reverse complement.
GCTTAGACTCTTGCCACTCCTTATTCCATAGTCCATCGAATCTTTATCCAAGACTTGAAAACTTCACAACACAAAACTTAACAGAAAACTCGTAAGCTCCGTTAGTATAAGAAAAATAAATCATCACTTAGGTACTGTTGTGAACTCATTCTAAATTCATATTGGTGTAATATATACTGTATTACAACTTATCTATGGTTCATACCCTCCGATACTACTCATAGATTCATCAAAATAAGCAAACAACACATAGAAAACAGAATCTGTCAAAAACTGAACAGTCTGTAGTAATCTGCATCAAAGCGCAAACTTCTGGAACTCAGAAAAATCTTCCAAAATAGGAAGACCTAGATAATTTGATTATTGATCTAATGCAATTGGAATCAGTATTTTATCACTTTCTTGTGATGTTTAACAATTGTTTTCGTGAGCAGAAAGTTTCTGTCTTTTTTCAGCAAGATCAAATAATTATCATCCAAGAAGATCCTATAGGTCTTACTTGGCACAAACACTAACTAAAACATAAAACCACATCTAACCAGAGGCTAGATGATTTATTTATTACTAAACAGGAACAAAAAGCAAGGAACAAAAATAAAATTTGGGTTGCCTCCCAACAAGCGCTATTGTTTAACGCCCCTAGCTAGGCATGATGATTTCAATGGTGCTCACCTAAAAGATAAGAATTGAAACATAAAGAGAGCATCATGAAGAATATGACTAGAACATTTAAGTCTCACCCACTTCCTATGCATAGGGATTTTGTGAACAAACAATTTATGGGAACAATAATCAACTAGCATAGGAAGGCAAAACAAGCATAACTTCAAAACTTTAAGCACATAGAGAGGAAACTTGATATTATTGCAATTCCTACAAGCATATGTTCCTCCCTGATAATATTTTTTAGTAGAATCATGAATGAATTCAACAATATAAACATCACATAAAGCATTCTTTTCATGATCTACAAGCATAGAAATTTTATTACTCTCCACATAAGAAAATTTATTCTCATGAATAGTAGTGGGAGAAAACTCAACAAAATAACTATCATGTGAAGCATAATCCAATTGAAAATTAAAATCATGATGAAAAGTTTCATGGTTAACTTTATTCTTTATAGCATACGTGTCATCACAATAATCATCATAAATAGGAGGCATGCTTTCATCATAATAAATTTGCTCATCAAAACTTGGGGAACAAAAAATATCATGTTCATCAAACATAGCTTCCCCAAGCTTGTGGCTTTGCATATCATTAGCATCATGGATATTCAAGGAATTCATACTAACAACATTGCAATCATGCTCACCATTCAGAGATTTAGTGCCAAACATTCTAATGCATTCTTCCTCTAGCAATTGAGCACAATTATCGGAATCCTTATTTTCATGAAAGACATTATAAAAAGATGAAGCATATGAGGAACCCTCAATTCCATTTTTTGTATTTTTCTTTTATAGACTAAACTAGTGATAAAACAAGAAACTAAAATATTCGATTGCAAGATCTAAAGATATACCTTCAAGCACTCCCCTCCCCGGCAACAGCGCCAGAAAAGAGCCTGATGTCTACTACGCAACCTTCTTCTTGTAGACGTTGTTGGGCCTCCAAGTGCAGAGATTTGTAGGACAGTAGAAAATTTCCCTCAAGTGGATGACCTAAGGTTTATCAATCCGTGGGAGGTGTAGGATGAAGATGGTCTCTCTCAAACAACCCTGCAACCAAATAACAAAGATTCTCTTATGTCCCCAACACGCCCAATACAATGGTAAATTGTATAGGTGCACTAGTTCGGCGAAGAGATGGTGATACAAGTGCAATATGGATGGTAGATATAGGTTTTTGTAATCTGAAAATATAAAAACAGCAAGGTAACTAATGATAAAAGTGAGCACAAACGGTATTGCAATGCTTTGAAACAAGGCCTAGGGTTCATACTTTCACTAGTGCAAGTTCTCTCAACAATAATAACATAATTGGATCATAGAACTATCCCTCAACATGCAACAAAGAGTCACTCCAAAGTCACTAATAGCGGAGAACAAACGAAGAGATTATGGTAGGGTACGAAACCACCTCAAAGTTATTCTTCCTGATCAATCTATTCAAGAGTCCGTAGTAAAATAACACGAAGCTATTCTTTCCGTTCGAGCTATCATAGAGTTCGTACTAGAATAACACCTTAAGAACAAATCAACCAAAACCCTAATGTCACCTAGATACTCCAATGTCACCTCAAGTATCCGTGGGTATGATTATACGATATGCATCACACAATCTCAGATTCATCTATTCAACCAACACAAAGAACTTCAAAGAGTGCCCCAGAGTTTCTACCGGAGAGTCAAGACGAAAACGTGTGCCAACCCCTATGCATAAGTTCACGAGGTCACGGAACCCGCAGGTTGATCACCAAAACATACATCAAGTAGATCACTTGATATCCCATTGTCACCACAGATAAGCATATGCAAGACATACATCAAGTGTTCTCAAATCCTTAAAGACTCAATCCGATAAGATAACTTTAAAGGAAAACTCAATCCATTACAAGAGAGTAGAGGGGGAGAAACATCATAAGATCCAACTACAATAGCAAAGCTCGCGATACATCAAGATCTTACCACCTCAAGAACACGAGAGAGAGAGAGAGAGAGAGAGAGAGAGAGAGAGAGAGAGATCAAACACATACTACTGGTACATACCCTCAGCCCCGAGGGTGAACTACTCCCTCCTCGTCATTGAGAGCGCCGAGATGATGAAGATGGCAACCGGTGAGGGATCCCCCCTCCGGCAGGGTGCCGAAACAGGGTCCCGATTGGTTTTCCATAGCTACAGTGGCTTGCAGCGGCAGAACTCCCGATCTATTCCGTTCCTCGATGTTTTTAGGGTATATGGACATATATAGGCGAAAGAAGTCGGTCAGGGGAGCCACAAGGGGCCCACGAGGGTGGGGGCGCGCCAGGGGTAGGGCGCGCCTCCGCCTCGTGGCTTCCTCAGCTTCTCGACGTCTACTCAAGTCTCTGGATTGCTTCCATTCCGAAATAACTCTCCCGAAGGTTTCATTCCGTTTGGACTCCGCTTGATATTCCTTTTCTTCGAAACACTTAAATAGGCAAGAAAACAACAATTTGGGCTGGGCCTCCAGTTAGTCCGAAAAATAATATAGAAGTGTTTAGTAAAGCCCATAAACATCCAAAAAAGATAATATAATAGCATGAATACTTCATAAATTATAGATACGTTGGAGACGTATCACCTACCATACTTGAGCATTCCACCATTGTTGACCTATTTGAGCTTACATTCCTTCATCGACAACCAACCAACCTTTGATTTTAGTAAGGGAAAAGAAGTAGAAACACTAGATTTGTGATTCCACGGAGCCAATCTTGAATCTGCATTGAGGTTTTCACAAAGGTTAAATATCTTGGTTTTGTAGGGAGCCCCAGAAGGCTAGAGGTGCTTGGAACCTTCCAAGGTTATGGGAATGCTTCGGGAAAGTTTATGAAGATGGTGATCACCTCGAGACCTATGCTTAGTTTTCATGGTGCCCCCATGTTTTGGGAAAGTTTATCTCGTGAGGTTTTAATACTATGCTTAGTGATTGAGCAAGATACATGGTGACCGAGGCTCAAGTAGAAGAAGTCTAGGTCAATGTGGTTGTTGGATATCTTTGTTTTTCAAGCCTCTCTAATGGAGATTAAAGTCCTCCCAGGACTTGAATTTCATGATACATCTTCTTCGTCCTTGTCCCATTGATTAATGTGTTCCCTGTTTTTTTGTTACCTGCTTAGTGGTAACCTAACTTGTTTATCTAATTTGCTAGTGTTCTTTAAGTTATCTGATGATTCTCTTGGTTGCATTTCGGAGAACTCATAATTCCTAAATCCATAAAATCAACTAAGAAAGTTAAAATTTGTTTTCACCTATTCACCCCCTCGCCTTTAATTGACACATTTGATCATTCGAGAAGCATAAGAGAAATACCGCAAAAGGGCCGCAACAATGCATTAGTTAATCTTCCATCTTGTGATGAACTATTGAGAAGAGCTTTAACCAACTCATAAGCAGCGCAAAATAGTACAATAACATGCACAATTGACACAAGTGATACATGTCGGAAAACCTACTCAAGAGGATGACTTAAAAACAACGCGACCAACTAATCTATGATACGTCCATTTTGCATCATGCTTTTATATCGATATCTATTGCATTATGGGCTGTTATTTCACGTTATGTCACAATACTTATGGCTATTCTCTCTTATTTTACAAGGTTTGCATGAAGAGGGAGAATGCTGACAGCTGGAATTCTGGGCTGGAAAAGGAGCAAATATTGGAGACCTATTTTGTGCAACTCCAAAAGTCCTGAAACTCCACGGAATATCTTAAAATAAATAAAGAAAAATCGTCGCCAAAGATGAAGGCCACGGGGCCTACACCCTACTCACGAGGGTGGGGGGCGCGCCCCAGGGGGCGCGCCCCCCTACCTTGTGGCCCCCTGGTGGCTCTCCGATGCCCATCTTCTCCTATATGACGTCTTTCGATGAGAAAAAACATTAGTCAACCTTTCGGGACGAAACTCCGCCGCCACGAGGCGGAACCTTGGCGGAACCAATCTAGGGCTCCGACGGAGCTGTTCTGCCGGGGACACTTCCCTCCGGGAGGGGGAAATCATCGCCATCATCGTCACCAACGCTCCTCTCATCGGGAGAGGGCAATCTCCATCAACATCTTCACCAACACCATCTCATCTCCAAACCCTAGTTCATCTCTTGTATCCAATTCTTGTCTCCAAGTCCGGGATTGGTGCTAGTAGGTTGCTAGTAGTGTTGATTACTCCTTGTAGTTGATGCTAGTTGGTTTACTTGGTGGAAGATCATATGTTCAGATCCTTTATGCATATTATTACCCCTCTGATTATGAACATGAATATGCTTTGTGAGTAGTTATGTTTGTTCCTGAGGACACGGGAGAAGTCTTGCTATTAGTAGTCATGTGAATTTGGTATTCCTTCGATATTTTGATGAGATGTATGTTGTCTAGCCTCTAGTGGTGTTATGTGAACGTCGACTACATAACACTTCACCATTATTTGGGCCTAGAGGAAGGCATTGGGAAGTAATAAGTAGATGATGGGTTGCTAGAGTGACATAAGCTTAAACCCTAGTTTATGCGTTGCTTCGTAAGGGGCTGATTTGGATCCACTTGTTTCATGCTATGGTTAGGTTTACCTTAATACTTTTGTAGTAGTTGCGGATGCTTGCAATAGAGGTTAATCATAAGTGGGATGTTTGTTCAAGTAAGAACAACACCCAAGCACCGGTCCGCCCACATATCAAATTATCAAAGTACCGAACGCGAATCATATGAACGTGATGAAAACTAGCTTGACGATATTCCCATGTGTCCTCGGGAGCGCTTTTCCTATTATAAGAGTTTGTCCAGGCTTGTCCTTTGCTACAAAAAGGATTGGGCCACCTTGCTGCACTTTATTTACTCTTGTTACTTGTTGCTCGTTACAATTTATCTTATCACAAAACTATCTCTTACCACTTATTTCAGTACTTGCAGAGAATACCTTGCTAAAAACCGCTTATCATTTCCTTCTGCTCCTCGTTGGGTTCGACACTCTTACTTATCAAAAGGACTACGATAGATCCCCTATACTTGTGGGTCATCAAGACTCTTTTCTGGCACCGTTGCCGGGGAGTGTAGCGCCTTTGGTAAGGAAAAACTTATATAGTGTGCTGAAATTTTCTGTCACTTGTTACTATGGAAAGTAATTCTCTGAGGGGCTTGTTCGGGGTATCTTCACCCGTCCATGAAACAAAGAGTTGCTCCTCAACCTACTGAACCTATTGAAAATGAAACTCCTTTTGAAGTTCCTTCAGGTATGATGGAAAAACCGCTGGCTAATACTTTTATAGGAGATGGAACAAAGCATCCTGATGAACATCTACTCTATGTGGATGAAGTTTGTGGATTATTTAAGCTTGCGGTATACCCGATGATGTTGTTAAGAAGAAGGTCTTCCTTTATCTTTGAAGGAAGACGCATTGACATGGTATAGGCTATGTGATGATACGAGATCATGGAACTATAAAAGATTGAAATTGGAATTTCATCAAAAGTATTACCCTATGCATCTTGTTCATCGTGATCGCAATTATATATATAATTTTGGCCTCATGAAGGAGAAAGCATTGCTCAAGCTTGGGGAGGCTTAAATCAATGTTATATTCATGCCCCAATCATGAGCTCTCAAGAGTGACAATTCTTCAGAATTTTATGCTCGGCTTTACGATAACAACCGCACCATGCTCGATACTTCTTGTGCTGGCTCTTTTATGATGAAGACTATTGAATTTAAATGGAGTTTATTGGATAGAATTAAACGCAACTCTGAAGATTGGGACCTCGACGAAGGTAAGGAGTCAGGTATGACGCCTAAGTTTGATTGTGTTAAATCTTTTATGGATACCGATATTTTCCGTAAGTTTAGCACTAAATAAGGACTTGACTCTGAGATAGTAGCTTCTTTCTGTGAATATTTTGCTAATTATGTTGATCTCCCTAAGGAGAAGTGGTTTAAATATCATCCTCCCATAGAAGTAAAAGTAGTTGCACCTATTAAAGTTGAAGAAAAGACTGTCACTTATAATGATCCTATTGTTCCTACCTCTTATGTTGAGAAACCACCTTTCCCTGTTAGAGTAAAGGACCATGCTAAAGCTTCAACTGTTGTTCGTAAAAGCAATATTAGAACTTATACACCTCCTGCGCAAGTCAAAGTAGAACCTAATATTGCTATTGTTAAAGATCTCTTGTCTGATAATATTGATGGGCATGTTATTCAATTGTGTGGTGAAACTGCTAGAATTGCTAAACCTTGTGCTAAAGATAAACATAGACCTGTGGTAGGCGTGCCTGTTATTTCTGTTAAAATAGGAGATCATTGTTATCATGGCTTATGTGACATGGGTGCTAGTGCTAGTGTTATACCCATTGACTTATATAAAGAAATTATGCATGATATTGCACCAGCTGAGTTAGAAGATATTGATGTTACAATTAAATTTCCCAATAGAGATACTATATCTGCAATGGGAATTGTTAGAGATGTTGAAGTCTTGTGTGAAAAAACCAAATATCCCGCTGATTTTCTTGTTCTTGGTTCTCCACAAGATAGCTTTTGTCCCATTATATTTGGTAGACCCTTCTTGAATACTATTAATGCTAGGATAGATTGCAAAAAGAATGTTGTTACTATTGGCTTGGATGATATGGTTCATGAGTTTAATTTCTCTAAATTTAGTAAACAACATCGTGAGGAAGAATTGCCTAGTAAGGATGAAATTATTGGTCTTGCTTCTATTGCCGTACCTCCTAGTGATCCTTTAGAACACTATTTGCTAGACCATGAAAATGATGTATTCATGAATGAAAGAAGGGAAATAGATGAAGTATTCTTTAAACAGGAACCTATTCTGCAACACAATTTGCCTGTTGAAATCCTAGGGGATCCTCCTCCACCCAAGGGTGATCCCGTGTTTGAGCTTAAACCGTTGCCTGATAATATTAAATATGCTTATCTTGATGAAAATAAAATATATCTTGTTATTATTAGTGCTAACCTTTCAGAGCATGAAGAAGAAAAATTATTGAAAACTCTGAAGAAGCACCGTGCCGCTATTGGATATACTCTTGATGATCTTAAGGGCATTAGTCCCACTTTATGTCAACATAAAATAAATTTGGAAGCGGATGCTAAACCAGTTCGTGATCCTCAACGACGTTTGAATCCTAAAATGAAAGAAGTGGTAAGAAAATAAATACTCAAGCTTATGGAGGCAGGTATAATTTATCCCGTTGCTGATAGTCAGTGGGTAAGTCATGTCCATTGTGTCCCTAAGAAGGGAGGTATTACTGTTGTCCCTAATGATAAAGATGAATTGATTCCGCAAAGAATTATCACCAGTTTATAGGATGGTAATTGATTTCCGCAAATTAACTAAAGCTACTAAGAAAGATCATTACCCCTTACCTTTTATTGATCAAATGCTAGAAAGATTATGCAAACATACACATTATTGCTTTCTAGATGGTTATTCCGGTTTCTCTCAAATACCTGTGTCGGCTAAAGATCAATCAAAGACTACTTTTACATGCCCTTTTGGTACTTTTTCTTATAGACGTATGCCTTTTGGTTTATGTAATGCACCTGCTACCTTTCAAAGATGCATGATGGCTATATTCTCTGACTTTTGTGAAAAGATTTGTGAGGTTTTCATGGACGACTTTTCCATCTATGGTTCCTCTTTTGATGATTGCTTGAGCAATCTTGATCGAGTTTTGCAAAGATGTGAAGAAACTAATCTTGTCTTGAATTGGGAAAAGTGCCACTTTATGGTTAATGAAGGTATTGTCTTGGGGCACAAAGTTTCTGAAAGAGGTATTGAAGTGATAAAGCCAAAGTTGATGCTATTGAAAAGATGCCATGTCCTAAGGACATCAAAGGTATAAGAAGTTTCCTTGGTCACGCCGGATTTTATAGGAGGTTCATTAAGGACTTCTCAAAAATTTCTCGGCCTCTGACTAATTTGTTACAAAAAGATGTACCATTTGTCTTTGATGATGATTGTGTAGAAGCATTTGAAATACTTAAGAAAGCATTAGTCTCTGCTTTTGTTGTTCAGCCACCGATTGGAATTTACCCTTTGAAATTATGTGTGATGCTAGTGATTATCTTGTAGGTGATGTTCTAGGGCAAAGAGTTGATAAGAAATTAAATGTTATCCATTATGCTAGTAAGACTCTAGACAATGCTCAAAGAAATTATGCTACTACCGAAAAGGAACTTTTAGCAGTTGTATTTGCTTGTGATAAATTCAGACCCTATATTGTTGATTCTAAAGTAACTATTCACACTGATCATGCTGCTATTAAATATCTTATGGAAAATAAAGATGCTAAACCTAGACTTATTAGATGGGTTCTCTTGCTGCAAGAATTTGATTTGCATATTGTTGATAGGAAAGGAGCTGAGAACCCCGTTGCAGATAACTTATCTAGGTTAGAGAATGTTCTTGATGACCCACTACCTGTTGATGATAGCTTTCCTGATGAACAATTAAATGTCATAAGCACTTCTCGTAGCACTCCATGTTATGCTGATTATGCTAATTATGTTGTTGCTAAATTTATACCACCTAGCTTCACATACCAACAAAAGAAAAAGTTCTTTTATGATTTGCGACATTACTTTTGGGATGACCCACATCTTTATAAAGAAGGAGTAGATGGTGTTATTAGGCGTTGCGCTTTGAGCATGAACAGGAATAGATCCTACGCAAGTGTCATTCGAAGCTTATGGAGGACACCACGCTGGAGATAGAACGCACATAAGGTATTGCAATCCGGTTTTATTGGCCCTCTCTTCAAAGATGCCTGTAAGTTTGTTTTGTCTTGCGATGAATGTCAAAGAATTGGTAATATTAGTAGGCGTCAAGAAATGCCTATGAATTATTCACTTGTTATTGAACCATTTGATGTTTGGGGCTTTGATTATATGGGACCTTTTCCTTCCTCTAATGGATATACACATATTTTAGTTGCTGTTGATTACGTTACAAAGTGGGTAGAAGCTATTCCAACTAGTAGTGCTGATCACAATACCTCTATTAAAATGCTTAAATAAGTTATTTTTCCGAGGTTTGGAGTCCCTAGATATTTAATGACTGATGGTGGTTCACACTTTATTCATGGTGCTTTCCGTAAAATGCTTGCTAAATATGGCGTTAATCATAGAATTGCATCTCCTTATCACCCATGATCTAGTGGGCAAGTAGAATTGAGTAATAGAGAGCTCAAATTAATTTTGCAAAAGACTATTAATAGGTCTAGAAAGAATTGGTCCAAGAAACTTGATGATGCATTATGGGCCTATAGAACTGCATATAAGAATCCTATGGGTATGTCTCCGTATAAAATGGTTTATGGAAAAGCATGTCACCTACCTCTCGAACTAGAACACAAGGCATATTGGGCTATTAAAGAGCTCAACTATGATTTCAAACTTTCCGGTGAGAAGAGGTTATTTGATATTAGCTCACTTGATGAATGGAAAACCCAAGCTTATGAAAATGCTAAGTTGTTCAAAGAAAAAGTTAAAAGATGGCATGACAAAAGGATATAAAAGCGTGAGCTTAATGTAGGTGATTATGTATTGCTATACAACTCTCGTTTAAGATTTTTTGCAGGAAAACTTCTCTCCAAATGGGAAGGTCCCTACGTTATCGAGGAGGTCTATCGTTCCGGTGCCATAAAAATCAACAACTTCGAAGGCACAAATCCGAAGGTGGTAAATGGTCAAAGAATCAAACATTATATCTCAGGTAATCCCATAAATGTTGAAACCAATATTATTGAAACCGTAACCCCAGAGGAATACATAAGGGACACTTTCCAGACCATTTCAGACTCCGAAAAGGAATAGGTATGTGGTGCGGTAAGTAAACCGACTCCAAAACAATTTTAAGGCAATATTTCTCCGTTTTGAAATATTTAGAAAAATAGAAAAATAAGCGGCAGTCCGAGAAGGACACGAGGCCTTCACGAGGGTGGAGGGCGCGCCTTACCCCCCTGGGCGTGCCCCCCTACCTCGTGAGCACCTCGTGTGCCCGGACTCCATTTTCTTGCACGATACGTATTTTGGTCGGTAAAAATTCATTATATATTCTCCCGAAGGTTTTGACTCCCGTATCACGCAAATATCCTCCTTCTTGTTTTGAGCTGTTGCTGCTGCAGATTAGAGCAAGATGTCTTCTCAAGAGTCAGTCGGGGAGAGCCGGGTATCTAATCCGGCACCGGAACCAAGGGCACACAGCGATGCTGACCACTTTGGGCCAACAACGGAGGAAGAGATGGAGGCTGACTTGATGAGGGTAGATGCCATGGAGGATCAAGAAGTCACCTCTCGCCTCCGAGCTAGGTTTACGATGGGGGAACTACAGAGCTTAGCTATTCCAAACTCGTTTATCCGTTCCAATGTTAGATTTCTTTCTTATGAAAATATGAGGAGGAGTGTCTCTTGTTCTCCTGCAGCTATGCAACACCCTTGGGTGCAAGGAGCTTTAGCCGTTACAGGAAAGCTTCGCAAGGAAATAATGGACCTCAAGCAGCAAGTCAATAAGCTCGAGGAGGAGAACCTTATCTTGAGGGGAATCATCGCCAAGAATATTACACCAACAACAAAGAAGGAGATATAATCACATGGGTATGGGCACTCCCCTTGGCAACTGCCAAGCTTGGGGGAGGTGCCCCGGTATCGTATCACCATCACAACTCCTGTCTTTACCGTTTTTCTTAGTTCGATCCTATTAGTAGTATCTTGATTTAGTATAATAAAGTCATGGCATGATCTAGAAGTCGCTTTATGATCCCTCTAAGTAATCGAGTCCGTGAGCTATATATAATAAAGATTAGTGTTGAGTCAAGGGCTTGATTATTTTGCCATGATCTTGGGTGAATATAAGAAAAAGAGTAAAAAGAAACAAAGAGTTCATATTGATCTTATTGAAAGTAATGACTTCACATAGAAAGAGTATGATGATTAAAAGTTGTTGGGAGTTGGCAAATATAGTTTTGGTCATCGTTGCAATTAATAGGAAGTAATAAGGAAAGAGAGGTTTCACATATAGATATATTATCATTGGCATCTTTTATGATCGGGAGCACTCATTAAAATATGACATGCTAAAGAGTTGATGTTGGACAAGGAAGACAACATAATGAGTTATGTTTTCTTATATCTGAGATAAAGTATGTTGTCATGGATCCTCTAACATGTTGAGCTTGCCTTTCCCCCTCATGCTAGCCAAATTCTCAGCACCAAGTAGAGATACTACTTGTGCTTCCAAATACCCTTAAACCAGTTTAGCCATGAGAGTCCACCATATCTACCTAAGGATTGAGTAAGATCCTTCAAGTAAGTTGTCATCGGTGCAAAGCAATAAAAATTGCTCTAAATATGTATGATTGATTGGTGTGGGAGAAATAAACTTTATACGATCTTGTGATATGGAAGAAATAAAAGCGACGTACTGCATAATAAAGGTTCATATCACAAGGGGCAATATAAAGTGACGTTCTTTCGCATTGAGATTTTGTGCATCCAACCATAAAAGCGCATGGCAACCTCTGCTTCCCTCTGCGAAGGGCCTATCTTTTATTATTATATTCTACCTTATGCAAGAGTCACGGTGATCTTCACCTTTCCTTTTTCATTTTATCCTTTGGCAAGCCCAGCATGTTGGAAAGAACACGATATACATATCTAATTGGATGTAGGGGAGCATGAATTATTATTGTTGACATTACCCTTGAGGTAAAAAGTTGTGGGGCAAAACTATAAGCCCCTATCTTTCTCTGTGTCTAATTAAAACTCCGTAACCACAAGAATTGCGTGAGTGTTAGCAATTATGAAGGACTAAATGATAGTTGAGTATGTGAACTTGCTTTTAAGCTCTGACATAGACTCTATCCGATGTTATGATAAATTGCAATTGCTTCAATGACTGAGGTTATAATTTGTTGGTGCCCAATAAGGTTTCTGATTCATACTTTTGCTTTGTGAAAAGATCATCACTTGAACATAAGTAATCATATGACAAAATCTATATATGTTGCTGTTATGAGAATAATCATGATGCCTTCATGTCCGTATTTTATTTTTATCGACGCCTCTACCTCTAAACATGAGGACATATTTATTGTTATCGGCTTTTCGCTTGATGACAAGCGAGGTCTAAGCTTGGGGGAGTTGATACGTCCATTTTGCGTCATGCTTTTATATCGATATCTATTGCATTATGGGCTGTTATTTCATGTTATGTCACAATACTTATGGCTATTCTCTCTTATTTTACAAGGTTTGCATGAAGAGGCAGAATGCCGGCAGCTGGAATTCTGGGCTGGAAAAGGAGCAAATATTGGAGACCTATTCTGTGCAACTCCAAAAGTCCTGAAACTCCACAGAATATCTTAACATAAATAAAGAAAAATCATCGCCAAAGATGAAGGCCAGGGGGCCCACACCCTGCTCATGAGGGTGGGGGGCGCGCCCCCCTACCTCGTGGGCCCCCTGGTGGCTCTCCGATGCCCATCTTCTCCTATATGAAGTCTTTCGATGAGAAAATAACATTAGGCAATCTTTCGGGACGAAACTCCGCCGCCACGAGGCGGAACCTTGGCGGAACCAATCCAGGGCTCCGGCGGAGCTGTTCTGCCGGGCACACTTCCCTCCGGGAGGGGGAAATCATCGCCATCATCATCACCAACGCTCCTCTCATCGGGAGAGGGCAATCTCCATCAACATCTTCACCAGCACCATCTCATCTCCAAACCCTAGTTCATCTCTTGTATCCAATTCTTGTCTCCAAGTCCGGGATTGGTGCTAGTAGGTTGCTAGTAGTGTTGATTACTCCTTGTAGTTGATGCTAGTTGGTTTACTTGGTGGAAGATCATACGTTCAGATCCTTTATGCATATTATTACCCTCTCGATTATGAACATGAGTATGCTTTGTGAGTAGTTACGTTTGTTCCTGAGGACACGGGAGAAGTCTTGCTATTAGTAGTCATGTGAATTTGGTATTCGTTTGATATTTTGATGAGATGTATGTTGTCTAGCCTCTAGTGGTGTTATGTGAACGTCGACTACATAACACTTCACCATTATTTGGGCCTAGAGGAAGGCATTGGGAAGTAATAAGTAGATGATGGGTTGCTAGAGTGACAGAAGCTTAAACCCTAGTTTATGCGTTGCTTCGTAAGGGGCTGATTTGGATCCACTTGTTTCATGCTATGGTTAGGTTTACCTTAATACTTTTGTTGTAGTTGTTGATGCTTGCAATAGAGGTTAATCATAAGTGGGATGTTTGTTCAAGTAAGAACAGCACCCAAGCACCGGTCCACCCACATATCAAATTATCAAAGTACCGAACGCGAATCATATGAACGATATTCCCATGTGTCCTCGGGAGCGCTTTTCCTATTATAAGAGTTTGTCCAGGCTTGTCCTTTGCTACAAAAAGGATTGGGCCACCTTGCTGCACTTTATTTACTCTTGTTACTTGTCGCTCGTTACAATTTATCTTATCACAAAACTATCTGTTACCACTTATTTCAGTACTTGCAGAGAATACCTTGCTGAAAACCGCTTATCATTTCATTCTGCTCGTCGTTGGGTCCGACACTCTTACTTATCGAAAGGACTACAATAGATCCTCTATACTTGTGGGTCATCAATCTACTTCTTCCGTTACAATCTATAATGGATACAAAGGAGTTCTTCTCTAGAACCTCTAGAGATTTACAACATCAATAACAACACTCATAAAGTGCAAGTCTAGTATAATCAACAACAATAACCACAACAAAGAGATAAGATAAATAGTGAATCAGAGATGATGCAGCTTGTGACTCATTGGGTTACTAGTTGTTATCACACAAACAATTAGCTCCCGGGTCAGACTATTTTCTTTGGAAAAGACTACACAACCACACATCCAAGAGATAAGACAAATCGTAGCTTGCGTCGCGTCCGCGACCCATAGGTTGTTGATTGTTCAGTTGGTCGCTACCTCATCCCCTAGGATGTCGGTCGTTTGGTTTAGTCATCGGTGCTCGCATCACCCTCATGTTCTCCTCTAGTTTATGCCTGTGCACCTCCATGCTCCCCTCCCTACGACCTGGGTGGGGGCATGGTCCGACGATGTTGGGCTGGTGGCCTCTTTCTCGATGACATTATCATTCCTATGCTCGTGTAAATGGTGTTCCTTTAGACTAGATGCGGTTTTGTCCTTGTGATGCGTGTGCTTCAGTCACAACCAGCATCATTTTTGGGTTGTGTTGCGACTGGCTAATGTTTAGGCTCTTGCAGTGGAGGTTTCTCACTTTTCATGTCTTGTGCTATACTTTGCTCTAGCGTAGATTGTCTTGGGTCGTCGTGTTGTTTAGGTCACGCTATCTTTGGTGATGCAAGAGAGTGTTGACGGGTTGCGGCATTTTTGGTGATGTATGGGCCGTGTCATCTTGGATGTTGTACTCTCTTTTTTCTTAATGAATCACATGCAACTCTCATATATGATTTTTTATAGCCAAGCAATTCTATGAGCTCCTCACAAAATTTTGAATGTTCTACACCGTTTCACTACCAAACCGAACTTATGCAAAAACTAGTTTTTGCTGAAAATGTAGGGAGCAGAACTAACAAATCCCCTCCGATATCTGATGCTCTAGTTAACCAATACTCAAACAAGCTACCAGATGTAAGCTCTATAAGTGAAGAACGAGCTAATCAAGTTTGAAGCCCATCCATCCTCCAAACATTTGCATGAGAACAATTTGTGTGGAGCTACAAAATCTGGACACAATCATCTTTCCACCTTCCTCTTTTTGCCGGTTGTAGTGCTTTATGGTGTTCTCTCCTCTCAGAGTGGCATCCCCTCAACCATGATAAAGGTTGTCGGGGGTCTTCTTTTCTTATTACTCCCTCTCCTTTCCGGTCTATAGGGCCCAAATATGAAATTTCACCATCCAAGGCAGATGATGAGTGGAGAAATGTATCTCGTACTTTATAAAACTACTCATATTAAACTGATGCATTAATTTGGATTAATTGCAATGCATGCATGTTTGGCCACTAGATGACTAGGAATATTACATGCATTGATGAGTTTCATTTTAATACTTGCATGCAAAGATTTAATGTGCCTCGGAATCCCAATAGAAGATGCAGATGAGCCCCTTAAATTGGAAAAGCAGAAAAATTGAGATAAATCCTCTAAACCGGATAGGAAAGAGTATTACTGTAATTCTCAAGGAGACATCTCATCCATTAGATGGAGCTGAGATTATTGTGCTACCAGCCCACTCTATGTGGAGGGGTTAGCCCAACAATAGAATCATATTCAGGAGGGGGCAGCCTGGATAAAACGTGCACTAAGAGTATCTCTAGCAGACCCCATAAAATCGCAAACTGCAAAACTGGGATACGAGTTGGAAAAAGTGCATTTTAAGGGTTTATTTTAGCTGCGGTTGAATAGATACTATAAAACAAACTGTAAAACTGAAATAAAGAGCGTCTTCCTCCAGTCCGGCCGCTGCCGCCCCTTCCCCCCAGCCGGCCACGCCGCTCGCGTCCAACCACATCGGCCACGCCCATCGCCCATGAGCCATGCCGCGTGGCCGTCCGCACCCGCCCCGTCGGCCGCGCCCATCACGCGCCGCCACGCCCAGCCTCGCGGCGACGCCTGTCGTCTTTCGTTGTCCGCGCCCAGCCTTGCCGGCCACGACCCGCCGTCCGCGCCTTACTCTATTGCCAGCCGAGTCGTGCCCCTTTGCCTGCCGCGCCGGGAGGATTCCGGCGGCCATGCTGAGTTCATGGGAGGCCACGGCTATGTCGAGCTCGTCCAATTTGAACCGGCGACGATCGATTGCGGCGCCTAGCGGCCTTTTCTGGTGTGCGGTGATGAATTCCGGCGAGTTTAGGGCAGATTCCGGCAAACTCCGCGGCGGCGTGTTTGTTCCGACGAGGTTTGACCGGTATATGGGGCCCCCTAGATTCGGCCTTCCAACCTCCAAAGATAAGGGTTTCGGGTGTGCATTTGCGGTGGCCCTTAAAAATTTTACGGGTTGGACCATTTTTACGGTTTGTGTTCTGGACACCTTTTTCCACTTACGGATTTGACCACTTATGCGGGGTCTGCTAGAGATGCTCTGACCAGTCACTTGCAAAATTGTAGTGTTTACGCATGGACATCACATCAGCACATTAGTATCCGTTGTTGAACTGGCACGATCAAAAGAGGCGGAAAGAGCAACGCATCATCTTCTCCCGTGACAGAACATGTGAGCTAGTATGCGCCTTTGCTTTTGTGGAAGTGGGTATTCGACATGCATGAGCATATATACAAACCGTATACATCTGGTGCCACATCAAAAGCTGGCAAAAAATAAGTAGCCCAGCCACGTAACCCCACTTCTAAGAGGCCCTGCAACACAAAGTGACAAGCTTCTCCGTGGACTCATGTCCATTCGTGCCAGCTAAAGAGAATATGTTGACAATACACATGCACTTTATTTTATGGTTCACAAGCCATGCAATGCAAGCAACGCGCGCATCTAGCTAAGCAGGTAGGAGGCACCCAGCAGTTTCCACCAGTCCGCCACTGGACACGCATGTGGTTGGACGTACGACCTGCCAACTAATCCTCTCGCCTGGTCACGTTGTATATCTACGAGTACTACACGGCTAGAGGGCTAGGCACCCCCTCCTCTCCCTCATAAGTCGTGGCCCTCGGTTCCTCATCATATTCACCACGATCCCGACGTTGCACTTGCACGAGTCACGCACCTGACGGCGACACCCGCGATCTAGCTGCGCAGGCGCCGGCGGCACATGGCGCCTCACGGGCCGGACGGTGAGACGGCGCCCGAGTGGCGCGGCACCGTGCGCGCCGCGGCGGCGGGGCCGACGCCCGACCAGGCGTGGGCCCTGCTGGGAGACTTCTGCTCCCTCGACAAGTGGGTGTCGCTGGTGCAGACGTGCCGGAGGCTGGAGGGCGACGACGGCCGGCCCGGGTGCGTCCGGTACTGCGCGGGGCCGGTGAACATGGCGGCGCCGGGGGAGGCGGTTGGCTGGTCCAAGGAGCGGCTCCTCGAGGTCGACGCCGCGGGGAGGTCCTACAGCTACGAGGTGGTGGAGACCAACAAGGGGTTCGGCCGGTACCGGGCGACCATCGGCGTGGAGCCCCACCCGGCCGGGTGCGCGGTCAGGTGGTCGTTCCATGCCGATCCCGTCAAGGGGTGGACGCTGGAAGGCTTCGTGGGTTTCCTGGAGAAGCTCGCGCATGGCGTCGCCAAGAGGCTCGAAGAGGAGATCATGGCGAACGTCGATGGTGATCCTGCTGCTTTGCGAGTATTTTGATCTTGTTTTCCGCTTTTCCTAGTGATACTGGCGACAGTATGTTCGATCACAAGTCCATGCCCTTTTGATTCAAAGCAATTCCATGGAAATTTTGGACAACTCTACTTGGGAAATTTTCTTCTAGAGATTCTTTGATTTATTAGAAATTAGAACTATCCAAAATATGTTATTTATTAAAAAACTATATATGATACATGCCCTGTGTGGTAAGCTATCTTAAAATTCAATATATACAAGCATAAAAGGCGGATATTCAATTTCGCTCTAGGAAGCACATGATCCTGCGTGCTAAAATGAATTTTTCAAATGTCAAATAAAATTGGAAAAAATAGATATGTTCATTGTCGCACCCAAATGATACATACAATTTTGCATGTGAAAACTTAAGCATTTTGACTTGTGAAAAAAAAGTTGAACACCCAAATGTTAGCTCCAAATGTTACACTTAATTTTGTTTTTTTTTCACCGACGAAGCACTGCTATCCCATATGGCATGAAAAGTGTCAAGAACACTTGCCACACTAATATGAACGTCGTCTACAAAAAAAAAAAAATCAGAATTCTTAAAATTTATTTACGAAGCATATGCTCCCAGAGCCAAAAATCCACGCCCCGTAACAGAAATTATCTGAAATATGTTCCGCAGACTACTTGGCTGACAATCTTTTGGATATTATTATGAGGAATTGGCACGAGAGTATTGAGTGTTGCTTTTTCACAAAAATAAGAATGTCAAACAATTGCTTCATACATGTCCCCCCTCTCACCCTTTTTTTTTCAAACCACACGATAACCCCCATTTTGTTCAAACAAACCCTCACCTCCTTGTTTTTTGAGAAAGAAGTCCCTTGCAAGCAAACAACAAAATTAACTTACGGGTATTTAGCTTTGTCTATGGATTCTCTCCTCATAGCATATCTCAATCTCAGACAAATCAAAAAAAAATATGCGTTGAAATACTTAAATAAAGTTGCCCCCATTTCAACCCTCAGGTATTTAGCTAGTTGTTTCTAAATTGATGATTCTCTCCTGTTATATGGTATGAGCTTTAGCCGGTACCTAATGTTTATTCACAACGTAGCGTTGCTCATATGCATGTGAATGTGTTGTTTGGTATTGATAAAAGTTAGGTGTTTTTGTTGGGTTATATTTATGTAGCTATGCAGGAAAGACATACTTTTAACAAAAGGTGTATTTTTTCTACACAAAACAAAATGTGTATTTATTCACCCATGCAAATTATGTACTCATTTCACTACCACCTAATACAAGCGGATACCTTGAGCTCATCGGGTTTCAGAACCTGGAGTAGTGCATAAGGACCCGCGGCAAGCAAGGGCCTTGACCCAATAACAAAGGGTGTGTCACTAAAAGGATGAGAAAACAGTAAAAACTATGCTTTCAGGACCTCAGGTTGTACTCTCGCATTTCATATTGCCTAAAATGTGGTAAGATATATGCATGATATAGGCAACCATTTCTTATCATGGCAGGAAACTTGCCTGCATTAGTGGAGACATGCACCACTTATCACCAAGGAAAAGCGCATGAAACCCGAGATTATAAATACAATCAATGGTCATATTTTCCACATCAACACATAAAATCAATGTTTTCGTAATGCCAGCGAAGATCCATAAGCCCGCCTTGAGATACACTAAATATTGTTCCACTCACTAAGTTCAATGTAACAACCCAAGAGTAACACTTTCCTTATAAATTGATTGTTCAACATGTTCGTTTCATAAGCATCTCACGAGCATCATATTTCATTTAGCTTTAATTTTAAATGAGGATTTAGTCAAACCTCATGTTTTCCTAAAGGACTAAAACCCTAAGTTTGCCAGATTTCCAAATATGTCTTCTCAAAATCCTACACAATTTGGTCAGAGTCTCATATTTGTTATGTCGACCCACCCAGACTTTTAAGGTTCAAAATGATTTAATTTGGACTTTGGATTTCACCCTAAAGCCTAACTTATTATTGCCATTTTATTTATTAGTAATAAATATATCGTTTTCCTTCTTGGCATTTTACACCTACCTAGCCTTCACTTGAAACTTTCACATAGCCTTCTCATATTATTTGAGAGCTACCCAAATTATTTCATGATTTTATCCCAAACCAATCACCTACCTATATTCCAACCCCATTTAATAATTAAATTGGAGGTATTTTAAATATATAGTTTTATCATCCCTACAACCTTGGATTTTTTGTGGGGCCTAGCCATGGTCTCAAGAGGCTACCTTTAAAATTTCACCTTATTTTATTTTGAATGAACCCTCAAACATTTTGGAACACGAGCCAAAAAACCTTTAAAACTAACTAGATAAATAAAACTCTCCTCACCTAAGGCCCTAGCCCACCAGGCACTCCTTAACTACAATGTGCCCAGTGCGTAGCTTAACTAATACCCAACGCCCAACCACCAAACCCTAACCCTAACCAGGTTGTAACATAGCAACCAAGCGCCTCCACGCAGGAACCCTAACCATAGGGGCAATCATATGGTCCTGATCCATGTGTAGTTGCGGCCACCTTTGGATCCTCAAACATTCTCAAATTCTACTCTCAAAGTTGGATAGGATCACCCATATGCTCAAATTTCAGAATCCTAAATCTATGGTAGATTGGAATAGGTCTCAAATAGCGCATCAGGGATAAAGTAGTCGTTCAAAAACATCATATGCCTTTGTGTCATATTCCGACTCATCACTCAATGTACCTTGATCGACCATTTGAAATTGAAAACATGCTCCTTCACACATTTTTCATCTTCAATAACTGCATGCATCCCACCGTTTCACGCCCAAATATGTCGTGTGTGCTTCATAGTAAACAATAACACATTAATAAATTTGGCTATGACATTTGGCCAAACACTTGTCGGGCGTGATGTTCGTCATGGACGACAATATGCAGGGGAAAGGTACCTGGGCCGTTGTCGGACCAGCGGTGGAAGCGATGCGTAAATCGAGGTTGATACCCAGGTGGAGCGGCAGAGGACCGGCAAGGCCTTGGCGATGGAGTGGGTGGTATAGCAGTGTCGGTCTCGGACCACGTAGATACAAAACAAGGAGGGGGTGTGAGAAAATTAGGACTTCACATGGGGTTTGGATGGACTAATATGTCGAAGGCCTACATGACAGAGGTCCAGACACGTGTAAACCTTCCACAACTTTGCTTCCGATTTGTGGGACTTCGGACATCCAAACCATTTCACGGACTTTCGGTGTATGACATTGTATGGCCTAAGAGCATCTCTAGCAGATCCCATAAAAGAGGCCAAAACTGTAAAATAACTGATTTTTACTGTTTTGGTCGACAAAACATACACCGAATAGATCCCGCAAAATGGACGAATTCCGCAAAAATTATCCAGCTTCCCCTAAAAAAGGCCCTCGTACCCTAGATACACAGTTGTGGAGGAAATTATTACAATGAACTGGAAACGAGAAACGGTTGGTGGGAGGGAACTTTCAACTCCCGAGCCTTCTATCCTTGCCAATTGCCACCATCGCCACCATCTAAGGTCGATTCCGGCCATCCCACCGCCGTCGTTGCACGGAGAGCGTCTGTCGCCGCCGCCACCGCTCCAATTTTTGAGGAAATTTTGGCCAATTTGGAGCTTCTTGACTAGAGTACCACCACTACCATTAGCAAACTCGAGCAGAGCACGGGCCAGGGGCGCAAGTGGAGCAGTGAAAGAAATATTCCCTAGAGGCAATAATAAAGTTATTATTTATTTCCTTATTTCATGATAAATGTTTATTATTCATGCTAGAATTGTATTAACCGGAAACATAATACATGTGTGAATATATAGACAAACATAGTGTCACTAGTATGCCTCTACTTGACTAGCTTGTAATCAAAGATGGTTAAGTTTCCTAACCATAGACATGAGTTGTCATTTGATTAATGGGATCACATCATTAGGAGAATGATGTGATTGACTTGACCCATTCCGTTAGCTTAGCACTTGATCGTTTAGTATGTTGCTATTGCTTTCTTCATGACTTATACATGTTCCTATAACTATGAGATTAGGCAACTCCGGTTTACCGGAGGAACACTTTGTGTGCTACCAAACGCCACAACGTAACTGGGTGATTATAAAGGTGCTCTACATGTGTCTCCGAAGGTACTTGATGGGTTGGTGTATTTCGAGATTATAATTTGTCACTCCGATTGTCGGAGAGGTATCTCTGGGCCCACTCAGTAATGCACATCACTATAAGCCTTGCAAGCATTGTAACTAATGAGTTAGTTGCGGGATGATGTATTAGGGAACGAGTAAAGAGACTTGCCGATAACGAGATTGAACTAGGTATTGAGATACCGACGATCGAATCTCGGGCAAGTAACATACCGATGACAAAGGGAACAACATATGTTGTTATGCGGTTTGACCGATAAAGATCTTCGTAGAATATGTGGGAGCCAATATGAGCATCCAGGTCCCGCTATTGGTTATTGACCGGAGATGTGTCTCGGTCATGTCTACATATTTCGAACTCGTAGGGTCCATGCACGCTTAAAGTTCGATGGCGGTTATATTATGAGTTTATGTGGTTTGATGTACGAAGGTAGTTCGAGTCCTGGATGAGATCGGGGACATGACGAGGAGTCTCGAAATGGTCGAGACGTAAAGATCGATATATTGGACGACTATATTCGGACATCGAAAAGGTTCCGAGTGATTCGGTATTTTTGAGTCTGGGAGAGTTACGGAATTCGCCGGGAGTATATGGGCCTTATTGGGCTTTAGGGAAAGAGAGAGAGAGCTGGGCGCCCCCAAGGCCTAGTCTGAATTGGACTAGGGGAGGAATCGCCCCTCCTTCCTTCTCTTCTCTCTCCCTTTCCTTGACTCCTACTCCTACTACTTGGAGGGGAATCCTACTCCCGGTGGGAGTAGGACTCCTCTAAGCGCGCCATAGAGAGGGCGGACCTCCCCTCCTCCACTCCTTTATATCGGGAGGGGCACCCTTGGAGACACAACAATTGATCATTGATCTTTTAGCCGTGTGCGGTGCCCCCCTCCACCATAGTCCACCTCGATAATACTGTAGCGGTGCTTAGGCGAAGACCTGCGTCGGTAGAACATCATCATCGTCACCACGCCGTCGTGCTGACGAAACTCTCTGTCATGGTATTCTCACGGGGGGCTTGCGAGTCGACAGATGCCACAAGGGCTTAGTGTGTGGGTAAGACTGCTGCTGATAGGACCGGGAGCGGGTATGCGAGTAGCACGCGGGGGTTTACCCAGCTTCGGAGCTCTCCGGAGAGATAATACTACTACTGCTGCATGTCTGAGTGTATCTGGTATATCTGGTACAGAGTGCTCCTGGAGCTGTATCTGAGATCAGTGCCAAGTGCATCTGATCTGGTATATGTCTCATATGTGAGCTAGTGTGTGTGGCCGCATGTGCCTGAACATGCATGCGTGAGTGTGTGTGAAAATGAGTCCATCCCCTGAATGGATGGATGTGTGCCCCTTTATATAGTGTGAGGCTAGCTTAGCATGTAAGCTATGTGGTGGTAGCGTTGGTTGTAAGCTACCTTGGGTAGCTTACAAACCAAGCTATGTAGTGGCATGGCCTAGGCATGGTGCATGCCATGCTTGTCCCCTGGGGTACTTTATAAATCAGTACCCAGGGGACACGGTACACTGTAGATGACGTCGTGGTACGATCGTCTCATCGGTGTCTTGTTGGCGGTATGGCCGCCACGTCGGGGTCTTGTCGGGCCGGGCTGCAGTCGGCAGCCGGCTAGTTGGCGCAGTCGGCAGCTAGCAGCCGGCCGGGCAGAGCAGTCGGACGGAGAGCCGGCAGAAGCGGCCGGGCAGTTGGACTGAGGGGCTTTGCTAGCCCCGATGTCTTGAAATATCGTCTTGCCGTCTTCGGGGTATCCGTGCCCCATTACTCCGACACTCTCCCTCAACACTCTGCTGGATCGGAGTTCGAGGGACGTCATCGGGCTGAACGTGTGCTGAACTCGGAGGTGTCGTGAGTTCAGTACTTGATCGGTCGGATCGTGAAGACATACGACTACATCAACCGCGTTGTGCTAACGCTTCCGCTTTCGGTTTACGAGGTTACGTGGACAACACTCTCCCCTCTCGTTGCTATGCATCACCATGATCTTGCGTGTGCGTAGGATTTTTTTTGAAATTACTACGTTCCCCAACAGTGGCATCTGAGCGTAGGTTTTATGCGTTGATGTTATATGCACGAGTAGAACACAAGTGAGTTGTGGGTGATACAAGTCATACTGCTTACCAGCATGTCATAGTTTGGTTCGGCGGTATTGTTGGATGAAGCGGCCGGACCGACATTACAGCCAGACGCTTACGCGAGACTGGTTCTACCGACATGCTTTGCACACGGTGGCTGGCGGGTGTCGGTTTCTCAACTTTAGTTGAACCGAGTGTAGCTCGCCGGTCCTTGAGAAGGTTAAAATAGCACTAACTTGACGAACTATCGTTGTGGTTTTGATGCGTAGGTAAGAACGGTTCTTGCTCAGCCCGTAGCAGCCACGTAAAACTTGCAACAACAAAGTAGAGGACGTCTAACTTGTTTTTGCAGGGCATGTTGTGATGTGATATGGTCAAGACGTGATGAGATATAAGTTGTTGTATGAGATGATCATGTTTTGTTGAAGTTATCGGCAACTGGCAGAAGCCTTATGGTTGTCTCTTTATTGCATAAGATGCAAGCGCCAAATAATTGCTTTACTTTATCGCTATGCGATAGCAATAGTTGCAAGAGCAATAGTTGGCGAGACAACCATGTGACGACAAATTAATATAGATCAAGATGATGGAGATCATGGTGTCATGCCCGTGATGATGGAGATCATGACGATGCTTTGGAGATGGAGATCAAAGGCACAAGATGATGATGGCCATATCATGTCACATATTTTTGATTGCATATGATGTTTATCTTTTATACATCTTATTTTGTTTTGATTGACGGTAGCATTATAAGATGATCTCTCACTAAATTTCAAGATAAAAGTGTTCTCCCTGAGTATGCACCGTTGCCCAAGTTAAATCGTGCCCGGACACCACGTGATGATCGGGTGTAATAAGCTCGTCCATCTACAGCGGGTGCAAGCCAGTTTTGCACACGCGAATACTCAGGTTAAACTTGATGAGCCTAGCATATGCAGATATGGCCTCGGAACTTTGGAGACCGAAAGGTCGGCGTGAATCATATAGTAGATATGATCAACATAGTGATGTTCACCATTAAAACTACTCCATCTCACGTGATGATCGGTTATGGTTTAGTTGATTTGGATCACGTGATCACTTAGATGACTAGAGGATGTCTATCTAAGTGGGAGTTCTTAAGTAATATGATTAATTGAACTTAAATTTATCATGAACTTAGTCCTGGTAGTTTTCAAATTATGTTGTAGATCAATAGCTCGCGTTGTTGTTTTCATATGTTAATTTTGATATGTTCCTAGAGAAAACTATGTTGAAAGATGTTAGTAGCAATGATGCGGATTGGATCCGTGATCTGAGGATTGTCCCCATTGCTGCACAGAAGAGTTATGTCCTTGATGCACCGCTAGGTGACAAACCTATTGCAGGAGCAGATGCAGACGTTATGAATGTTTGGCTAGCTCAATATGATGACTACTTGATAGTTTAGTGCACCATGCTTAACGGCTTAGAATCGGGACTTCAAAGACGTTTTTGAACGTCATGGACCATATGAGATGTTCCAGGGTTTGAAGTTAATATTTCAAGCAAATACCCAAGTTGAGAGATATGAAGTCTCCAACAAGTTCTATAGCTAAAAGATGAAGGAGAATTGCTCAACTAGTGAGCATGTGCTCAGATTGTCTGGGTACTACAATCGCTTGAATCAAGTGGGAGTTAATCTTCCAGATAAGATAGTGATTGACAGAGTTCTCTAGTCACCATCACCAAGTTAATGGAACTTCGTGATGAACTATAGTATGCAAGGGATGACGAAAACGATTCCCGAGCTCTTCGTGATATTGAAATCGACGAAGGTAGAAATCAAGAAAGAGCATTAGGTGTTGATGATTGATAAGACCACTAGTTTCAAGAAAAGGGCAAAGGGAAAGAAAGGGAACTTCAAGTAGAATGACAAGCAAGTTGTCACTCCCGCGAAGAAGCCCAAAGCTGGACCAAAGCCTGAAATTGAGTGCTTACACTGTAAAGGAAATGGTGACTGGAAGCGGAAATGCCTTGAATATTTGGTGGATAAGAAGGATGGCAAAGTGAACAAGGGTATATTTGATATACAGGTTATTGATGTGTACCTTACTAGTGTTTATAGTAGCCCCTGAGTATTTGATACTTATTCGGTTGCTAAAAATTAGTAACTCGAAACAGGAGTTACAGAATAAACAGAGACTAGTTGAGGGTGAAGTGACAATGTGTGTTGGAAGTGGTTCCAAGATTGATATGATCATCATCGCACACTCCCTATACTTTCGGGATTAGTGTTAAACCTAAATAAATGTTATTTGGTGTTTGCGTTGAGCATGAATATGATTTGATCATGTTTATTGCAAGAAGGTTATTCATTTAAAGTCAGAGAATAATTGTTGTTCTGTTTACATGAATAAAACCTTCAATGGTCATACACCCAATGAAAATAGTTTGTTGGATCTCGATCGTAGTGATACACATATTCATAATATTGATGCCAAAAGATGCAAAGTTGATAATGATAGTGCAACATATTTGTGGCACTGCCGTTTGGGTCATATCAGTGTAAAGCGCATGAAGAAACTCTATAAAAATGGACTTTTGGAATCACTTGATTATGAATCATTTGATGCTTGCGAACCGTGCCTTATGGGCAAGATGACTAAAACTCTATTCTCCGGAACAATGGAACGAGCTACTGACTTATTGGAAATAATACATACCGATGTATGCGATCCAATGAGTGTTGATGCTCGTGGCAAGTATCATTATTTTCTAACCTTCACAGATGATTTGAGCAGATATGGGTATATCTACTTAATGAAACACAAGTCTGAAACTTCTGAAAAGTTCAAAGAATTTCAGAGTGAAGTGGAGAATCATCGTAACAAGAAAATAAAGTTTCTACGATCTGATCATGGAGGAGAATATTTGATTTACGAGTTTGGCCTTCATATAAAACAATGTGGAATAGTTTCACAGCTCACGCCACATGGAACACCACAGCGTAATGGTGTGTCCGAACGTCATAACTGCACTTTATTGGATATGGTGCGATCTATGGTGTATCTTACCGATTTACCACTATCATTTTGGGGTTATGCATTAGAGACAGTTGCATTCACTTTAAAATAGGGCACCATCAAAATCCGTTTGAGACGACACCTTATGAACTGTGGTTTGGCAAGAAACCAAAGTTGTCGTTTCTTAAAGCTTGGGACTGCGATGCTTATGTGAAAAAGTTTCAACCTGATAAGCTCGAACCCAAATCGAAGAAGTGTGTCTTCATAGAATACCCAAAGAAAACTATTGGGTACACCTTCTATCACAGATCCGAAAGCAAGATATTCGTTGCTAAGATGGATCCTTTCTAGAGAACGAGTTTTCTCTCGAAAGAAGTGAGTGGGAGAAAAGTATAACTTGATAAGGTAATAGTACCTTCTCCTGAATTGGAAAATAGTTCATCACTGAAACCAGTTCCAGTGATTCCTACACCAATTAGTGAGGAAGCTAATGATGATGATCTTGAAACTTCAGATCAAGTTACTACAGAACCTCGT
This sequence comes from Aegilops longissima, assembly GCA_021605205.1. NCBI lineage: Eukaryota > Viridiplantae > Streptophyta > Magnoliopsida > Poales > Poaceae > Aegilops > Aegilops longissima. Next base: position 512,003,694 of record CM038678.1, on the reverse strand, counting down.
AGGTCTTACAGAGTACGGTCCGCACCAGAGTGGTACGGTAATCCTGTTCTGGAAGTCATGTTACTAGATCATGATGAACTTACGAACTATGAGGAAGCGATGATGAGCCCAGATTCCGTGAAATGGCTTGAAGGCCATAAAATCTGAGAAAGGATCCATGTATGAGAACAAAGTGTGGATTTTGATGGACTTGCCCGATGATCGGCAAAGTCATAGAAAATAAATGGATCTTCAAGAGGAAGACGGACGTTGATAGTAGTGTTACTATCTACAAAGCTCGACTTGTCGCAAAAAGGTTTTCGACAAGTTCAAGGTGTTGACTACAATGAGATTTTCTCAATTGTAGCGATGCTTAAGTCTATCCGAATCATGTTAGCAATTGCCACATTTTATGAAATCTGGCAAATGGATGTCGAAACTGCATTCCTCAATGGTTTTCTTAAAGAAGAGTTGTATATGATGCAACCAGAAGGTTTTGTCAATCCTAAAGGTGCTACCAAAATGTGCAAGCTCCAGCGATCCATCTATGGACTGGTGCAGGCATCTCAGAGTTGGAATGTATGCTTTGATAAGTTGATCAAAGCATATAGTTTTATACGGACTTGCAGTGAAGCATGTATTTACAATAAAGTGAGTGGGAGCACTACAACCTTTCTGATAAGTATATGTGTGTCACATATTGTTGATCAGAAATGATGTAGAATTTTTTCTGGAAAGCATAAAGAAGTGTTTTAAAGGAGTTCTTTTAAAATAAAGACCTCAGTAAAGCTACTTATATATTGAGCATCAAGATCTATGAGATAGATCAAGACGCTTGATAAGATTTTCAATGACTACATACCTTGACAAGATTTTGAAGTAGTTCAAAATGGAACAGTCAAAGAAAGAATTCTTGCCTGTGTTGCAAAGGTGTGAAATTGAGTAAGACTCAAATCCCGACTGTCGTGGTTTTGTCACGGCAGATGTCCTCGTGAAAGGACTTAGTCGTGGAGCCATCGCTACGGGTTAACTTGAAGGGGTTAAGCGGACGCAAAGACACAAGAGTTATACTAGTTCGGCCCCTTCGATGAAGGTAAAAGCCTACGTCTAGTTGTGATGGGATTGATGTGGTTTCGATGACTAGGGAGCAAATAAGCTTCGCCTAGGCTTCGAGTTGTTGTTGTCCGTCTTGAGCCGCCGCCGGGTCATCCCTTTATATACACAGGTTGACGCCCGGCCCGTCTGCAGAGTCCCGAGCCGACCTATACAAAGTGTCCGGCTCGGTCTCTCTCCTTTCTAACTTATATTACAAGTTTACATAATCATGGCGGTTTACCACTACGGGCCCTAATCCGCCTTTGGGCCGTGGGCTTCCAAGCTGTACTAGTTGAACGCCATCTTCAAGACCTTCATGGGCTTCAGCACAGTCTAAGGTGAACCGGGCCCTCCTGGCCGGTTTATACTTAGTAGCTATATCCTCAACATTAGGCCCCGGATTGATTTGAATTTATTCATGTCAATCTTCAACACTAAAAATATCTTGTAAACATCCTCTTGTATTTCCGTAAACCGCCATATTGACTTCTCCTGTGAAATTTTGTAAACCGCCGTGACATCATCTTCGGAGCACCGCAACAGTCCGTCATGACATCATCTCTGTATAAAAAGATTAAAAAGATTCCCTTCTCATTAATGATCATCTCGAAAATCGAGGCGACAGGCGCGCCCACTCGGCCGCTTCGGACGCCTTGATTCTCGCGCCTTCCATTTACTCTTTCCCTTATAAACAAAGCCCGAGGGCTCCTTTTTCTCTTCCTCTTCTGCATCTTCTTCTTCCTCGCGACGCCCTCAGCTTTGAAGCTCCGCCGCCGTCCGCGACCTTCGAGAACTGCACCAACCAAGGCCGCTGCATCAATCTGAGTTAGATCAGAGGCTCATCGCCCCCCTCCGCCGTAATCTGCAGCAGTAAACTTCTTCTGTTCTTCGTCCTTAAATCTGCATTAGGCTTTTGCAAGCTCATCCGCACAGTTCTTCATTTTTCCTCTTCATCCTACCTTCTGCCGCGGTAGTTTTGATCCAAAAACAGTATAGATCTCCTGCGGTAGTATAACACCCTCGATGCGGCTATATCTCCCACGTGTCGAGGCACGACTTAGAGGCATAACCGCATTGAAAGCAATGTCGCAAGTGAGGTAATCTTCACACAACCCATGTAATACATAAGGGAAAAGATACATAGTTGGCTTACAATCGCCACTTCACACAATACAGGTAAAACATTACATCATACAGATACAATCAAGGTCCGACTACGGAACCAAAATAAAAGAAGACTACCCCAAATGCTACAGATCCCCGATCGTCCCAACTGGCTCCACTCTTGATCAACTGAAGCGAAATAACACAATGAACAAGATCTTCATCGAGCTCCTCCTTGAGCTCGGGTGCATCACCTGCGGTTTCATCGGCACTGCAAACTGGTTTTGGAAGTATCTGTGAGTCACGGGACTCAGCAATCTCACACCCATGAGATCAAGACTATTTAAGCTTAAAGGTAGGACAGGGTTGTGAGGTGGAGCTGCAGCAAGCGACTAGCATATATGGTGGCTAACATACGCAAAAGAGAGCGAGAAGAGAAGGCAAAAGCACGGTCGAACAAATATGATCAAGAAGTGATCCTGAAACTACTTACGTCAAACATAACTCCAACACCGTGTTCACTTCCCGGACTCCGCCGAGAAGAGACCATCACGGTTACACACTTGATTGGTGTATTTTAATTAAGATCAACCGGGTTTTCTACAACCGGACATTAACAAATTCCCATCTGCCACATAACCGCTGGCACGGCTTTCGAAAGTTCAAACCCTGCAGGGTGTCCCAACTTAGCCCATGATAAGCTCTCGCGATCAACGAAGGATATTCCTTCTCCCGGAAGACCCGATCAGTCTCGGAATCCGGCTACAAGACATTTCACAGCAATAAAACAAGACCAGCAAAGCCGCCCGGATGTGCCGACAAATCTGATAGGAGCTGCACATATCTCGGTCTCGAGGCACACTCGGATGAGCAGTCCATACAACTAAAACCAAACCTCAAGTTGCCTTGAGGGGCGCCACAGGGCTCTAGTTCGGGCCAGCACTTTCGAAGCACCTGGTCCGGGGGCTAAAATAAAGATGACCCTCGGGCTCCGAAACCCAAGGAAAAAGGGCATAGGTGAGGCAAATGGTAAAACCAATGTTGGGCCTTTTTGGAAAAGTCTTATTCAAAGCGAACTGTCAAGGGGTCCCATAAATCACCCGACCGCGTTAGGGACGCAAAATCCGGGAACATAACACCGGTATGACGGAAAACTAGGGCGGCAAGAGTGGAACAAAACACCAGGCATAAGGCCGAGCCTTCCACCCTTTACCAAGTATATAGATGCATTAATAATATAAGATATATTGTGATATCCCAACAAGTAAACATGTTCCAACAAGGAACAACATCTCCATGTTCCAACGAGGAACAAACTTCATCTTCACCTGCAACTAACAACGCTATAAGAGGGGCTGAGCAAAGCGGTAACATAGCCAAACAACGGTTTGCTAGGAAAGGATGGTTAGGGGCTTGACATGGCAATATGGGAGGCATGATAAGCAAGTGATAGGCATCGCAGCATAGGCATAGCAAAAGAGCGAGCATCTAGCAAGCAAAGATAGAAGTGATTTCGAGGGTATGGTCATCTTGCCTGAAATCCCGCAAGGAAGAAGAACGAATCCATGAAGAAGACAAACGGACGAGGTCGAATGAATCCTCACAACTCCGGAACGGAACCGAAGCTAACGAGAAAAGCAAACCGGAAACAAACAAACAACATAGTAAACAACCATCACATAAACATGGCATGATGCACAATCAAGTATGATGCATGTCCGGTTTAATGAGGCATGGCAAAGTGCAACAAACAACACTACAAATTAAGTGGAGCTCAATATGCAACGAGTTGCATATTGACAAAGCACCACATCAATTATTTAGTTCTCTCTCGGTTATGATACTCAACAATATTAAATGTTATTAAACATGGCAAGAAGTGAAGCATAATGAAACTACCTATCTAGGCAAGTTTAAATGAGGCCGGAAACAACGAACAACAATTCCGGTAAAATCCTCATATGCATATTTCGAATTTGGTGCTGATCTGACCTAAAGCATATTTTAGAGTTGTTAAACATGCAAAGAAAGTGTACCATGTTAAACTAGGCATTTTTCCACCCCATTTACATATATAATTTATTTAAAACCGAGCTACGGTTATTTAGTTATGAAATAAATCATTTTAACATGGCATTTAGGCAAAATTAATGCAAACAACAATTTTAAACATTTAAATGTTGTTATCATGATGCGGATGACATGTGCAAGTTTTATGCAATTTTTATGAAAATGTTGACAATAGCATTATGAAGCATTGTGTCACCGTGGTGGAAGAAAGGGGTGCCACGGCAACGAATCCGAAAATGATGCCACGGCAACATATCGGTTCCGGTAGCTCACGGAGATACCGGAGCAAAAGAAGTGGGCGTGAGCGTGTCATGCAAGGATGGTGGGGTGTTCCCGGTTACCGGGTTCCCACGGAACGGTGGCATGGCAAAAGAGGGGCATCGCAAGGATGATTCGATCACGGTCGGTCATCTCGGTGGTTATACCTTCGAAGCGTGCGTTCGGGGCGGAAAGCGTTTCGTAGAGGGAAGTAGACGTTCACGGGTCGTCGAGGGAAGTAGTGGTACACGGCGACGGTAGAGGAAGTAGTGTTCATGTCCCGTGGATGTTCGGGGTCCACGGGGTCTTCGAGGGTCGACAGTAGTGGTTCACGTTCGTTTTCGAAGAGGTACTTGGCGGCTCCGAATCCCTTCGGGGTTGTCGTGGTACTTGCGGTCTCGCGATGGTAGTCGTACACATTTCGAAGAGGAAGTAATTGTTCATGTTCGATGGTAGTGGTACATCTCGTCATCGTGGTACTTGGCGAATCTGCGTAGTCATACACGTTCAAGAAGAAACTTATGCGGCGTCGTGGAACTTGGCGCATCCAAAGGGTACTTGACGAATCCGAGGTCTCCGGCCGTAGTGGTACTTGCTGTTACATGTAGTCGAACTTGGAGTATCCGTGTACTTGGCGTTCCGGTGTGGTAGTCGTTCAAGCGTCTGATAAAGTGGTACTTGGCGGTCTTCAAAAAAACACCGTAGTCGCGGCAGGGTACTTGACGCATCCACGGAAGGGTCTTGGCGTCCTTGGCGGATGAAGACCGCGATCGCGAGGTGGAGGCAGGACCAGATGGCGGCGGCAAGCTTGGCCTTGGGCGTCGGGCCGCGGAGTTAGCCGAGCTTCGGGGGACGACAGGGCTGGGCGCCATGGCGTCGGGCGGGCTTCCCGAGGTGGTGCAGGAGGCGCGGCCATGGCAGGGGTCGAGAAGAAGGATGGCGGCGGCTTGAGAAGACCGGCGGGCGCGAGGAGAAGGGCGAGAGGCACTGCACGGGACGGCGAGAGGGTGCACGACGGCGGCGAGGAGACCGGCGGGCTCGGCCTGGCCCTCTTCTCCGGCGAGGCGGGAGCGGAGCAAGGGAGGAACAAGGAGGCACGGCGAGGGTGGCGATGGGGGGTTGCAGCGGAGGCATGGGGACGCGGGGAGGAGAAGAGAGGCCGAGGGATCGAGCGGGGTTCGGGCTGAGCGAGGCGAGATGCGGAGCGAGGAGGAGAGATGGGAAGGACGATGGGATCGGGAAGGAGCGAGGGAGGCGGGCTGGTGGGAGTCAAGGAGAGGGGGATCGAGCGAGTGGGTGGATAAGAGGAGGCGGGCAGGCCTCTTGGGCCGACTAGGTCAGGCAGCAGTGGGCCTTAAGCGGGCTTGGCTATGCACTGCTCCCTCTCTCTTGATATACTCCTTCTGAGAAAAAAAATAGAGAGAGACCAAAAGAATCAAGAGAAGAGGCCATGGAGAAGAATACAATGGTGGGATATTTTGTAAGGCTTTATGAAATGTTTCCAACCCAACAAGAGTGGTTCGACAAAATAAGCGAAGTTAAACCCAAAATTATTTAACTTGCGCCAAAGGAGTTTGAATGGAGTCTAGGATTTAGGAGTGTCCAAAAATGTTAAGACTTTAGGAGGAGCCTCGATAAATGGAGAAAGAAATATGGAGAAAGTTTGGAGAACAAACATGAAGCAAAAGGCATGAGAATTAAATTGCAAGTGTGTTATGGTGATTCCAAAACAATGGAATATTTTTAATATAGCTCCCTAATATTGGGAGGATATGTTATAAAGAGAAGTCACCATGTGAATCCCTCGGTTTAAATGGATCGAAAAATCCATACAATTTATTTAGTTGAGTTTTAAAAATTAATGATATGATGGCATGATGAGATGATGCAATGCAAGAGATGACATGAGCAATGCACAAACAAAACAAATCACATGGCAAAACTCGGAAACCCTAGAAGGCAACTGAAGCTCCGGTCTTGGGGCGTTACAACACTCCACCACTACGAGAGGATCTCGTCCCGAGATCTAGGATGGCACCGGAGAAAAGCGGAAGAGGAAGAGGTAAAACAAAGTTGCTTCTCCGACAAACGAGTGAAACCAATGAACCTCGAGAGGTTGAACAAAATGAAAGAAAGAAAACAATGAAGATGAAGAAAGTTGAAAACACTCTGTTAGAAAAGAGGAACAAGGGATACGACGAAAACCAAGAGGTTTAGTGATAAGATAGATACTGAAACCACTCCGGTTAAAACTAGATAAGAATGAACAAGAATGATATAATTTTGGCAGCACTCCGATTGGAAGAAGAAGGAAACTTGATAAGATGAAAAGAACTTGAAGAGAAGACACAACACTCCGGTTAAATGGATAATGCAAGAAAAAGAACATGATCTTGGCAAAACGAGATGATGGGTGAAAATAGCAACATCACAATGCCTCCGATAGAAATGAAAGAACGCAATGAAAAACTAGATGGTTGGAAAGAAAAGAACGGAGAAGATAATGGTAACTTCTACCACAATTGAATTTGAAAGAAACATCCTTACGAGGAAGACTAGAACGGAGTTGTTTGAAAAACAACAACGGTAAGAATAAGCTTGTAGTGGGCTTATGAAAACATCTCAAAATTACGAGGTGAAAAACTGCCACTAACGGAAACAAACGATTGGATTGATATCAACAAGGAGACGGGAAAACTTATTTCACCGAGAGGACAAATGAAGAACTTGGGTCATTTATAAGCACCATAATTAGCAACAATCCTTAGGGAAAGCTTTAGGTGAAATATTGCCCAATACAACTCCAATGGAGAGATTGATGGATTTAAATACCTCATTCTTGACAACATGTGAATCATGAAACACGAACTCAAATTGTCGAGAATGACATAACACCACCTCAAAAGCTAATGATAGAAAGAATTGCACTTCGGAATGCAAGAAGAAGAATGCTTGAACTCCTCAAAACAAAACATGTGTTGAGCACCATGTTCAATTTTGAGTATAGCTTGGCGGATCATAACTTAGAGAGGAATCTTGAAGAACAATTGAAGAATGAAAAGAATCCTTGACGAACCACCATGAAGAAACTCCATGAAGAACTCCGGTAAGAAAAGGATGATAAAAGAAAGAGAAGTTGAAAACACAAGGTGAAGCCTTGCAGTGATAAGATGAAGCTTTGAAATGATATAACCGAGAAAACTTGGAACTCCGGAAAGAAAGATGAACAAATGAAATCAAGAATTTTTGATGAACCTCCGGAATAAGGAATTGAATTTACTCGATGAAACAAGAATAAGAATTACATTATGTTGATCCTTCACCAATTAAATTGATGGCAAGCAATGGATTTGTCATGCTACTTATTCTCGTAGAAAAGGATTAAGATAGATATGGCGCAAACTTGAGAAGGTCTTTAACAATCCGCCGGTAGGATTTGGGAAGAACGAATGAATCCATATAATAACGAAGGAAGAGAACTCTTGAACGAACCACCGTAAGAATTGAAAATGAAAGTAGCAAAGGCACAATTCACCAGGAAGAATTGGAAAACGAATGAAGATATTTGAGGGGATTTAGATACAAGTGAACGAATAGATGACGAGCTGATTAGTGAATACTTGAATGATGCACCGGTAAGATTTGGAGAACGAGAGCTGAAAGCTGGAATGAATAATTCTGAGATGATGGGCTCCAGAGAATCAAACTGAAAAGACTCCTGAAATGCTCCGGGTGGGTGAAAAGAATTCTCACAATCTAAAACAATTATGAGAGGATGGCAACAAACTAGAACCATGAATCTTGAAGAGAATGGAGCAAGATTAAAGAGAAACTCTTCTTCGGTCTTCAAAATTCGAGAATGACGACGAGAAACATCACCATGAATTATTGAAGCACTCCGGAATTAAAATTAGAAAGGTTGAACCAACAATGAAAATAATTTGAAAGATCTTGGAGAAAGACATTTGACTGATGATAACTCATTCTTACGTCAAACTTTGCAATGAATTTGGGAATAGCTCTTGAAAAATTAGAAGAGTTAGGTAAGATTCTAGGAAAAGACCTGTGGGTTAGGGCCCACTCAAAAAAACCACCGTTGAACAATTGTTTGAAATAGATATTGCACCGGTAGAATTAAATGGCTTGAATGAGATAGCATCCTCAAAAGAACTTGAGTGAATTGAGAATGGAAACTAGAATCTTCTGAGATATCTTCAACACTCCGGAACAATTGAATAGCGAGAAGTGAAAAATTAAGAGGTGCACCGGCATGAGAAAACATTTGAAACGAGGAAGGGAATATGATCAACACCGAAAACTTGACTTAAATCCACCGGAGAAGAAAATTAGAATGGAACAATGATAAGGTTAAAGCTTCCTTAGCGTCTTCATGAGAAATCACCGGATAGAACATTGAAAGAAAAGAATGAAGAAACTTCACTCAATAAAAATGGATACTTGATTAAGAAATCTGAGTCCTTGAAGAAAAAGGGTGGGAGGGCGGGAAAACAAAACAACTTGGGTCGGATGAAACGAACACCGTTGAGAAAAAGGTTAGAATTGATCTTGCGAATGTTGGAATGATCGGATCCACTTAAAGAGAAGCACGCCGGTTGAGAAAAGAATTAACATGACGATCTCGATGATCAAGAAGGATTAGTATTCACATAGCAATATGAGAACACCATTTAGGAAAGGTATGGAATCAACACTTTGCATTGAAGCAACTCGAATACCACAAAACGGAACAAAAAAAACAAAGGATTTGGCTTGCAGAATAAGCCGAAACAAATACATATGATAGATCCCATATCGTATCATGTGTGTGTTGGAAAGATATCCTACGAGATACTTGAATTCCCACCTATAAACTCCCGAAACTTTCTGGTTATGCAATCTGGTGTTGGGGATACAGGGGACACAAAATATATCACCCAAACTAACAATACCTAGATCCAGCTGTATCCATCCTTCAACACATAACCAAGAAATCCTCGGAAAACGTGTACCTCGACCTTGAAAAACATCCGTTATACAAGTCATGGCAATACTCCCTTTTCGCCACGAAGATTGGGCTATCGGGGTTATCTCACCAACAACTGCACAAAAGAGATTTCGATGTCGGTAAAACTCGGGTATTCCGAGCTGCAGCGATAAAATTGTGGCGACAACACCTCGGAGCTCAACTCCCGGGACCTGCCACAACCCCTAAATGTCAGGAGGCACCAAGAACAATGTTCTCGTCACAAAACCATCGGAACGATTCCAAGATACCCGCGTGATCCTAAAAAAAAAATTTAGTGAAATTTGAGGAGAGAAAAGTCAAAACTCTATGTCAGGATACCTCACCAGAGCGATGAAGGGACTGAGGAGTAAAAAGAATCCTACTCTCCGATATATATAATCCTAAGACTCAAAACATTTTCCATTCTAGACTCAACAACGCCAGCAAACAATCAAGTAGGGGGGCTCCTAAGTCGGGGAAGGCTCTGATTACCAACTTATAACACCCTCGATGCGGCTATATCTCCCACGTGTCGAGGCACGACTTAGAGGCATAACCGCATTGAAAGCAATGTCGCAAGTGAGGTAATCTTCACACAACCCATGTAATACATAAGGGAAAAGATACATAGTTGGCTTACAATCGCCACTTCACACAATACCTGGGTAAAACATTACATCATACAGATACAATCAAGGTCCGACTACGGAACCAAAATAAAAGAAGACTACCCCAAATGCTACGGATCCCCGATCGTCCCAACTGGCTCCACTCTTGATCAACTGAAGCGAAATAACACAATGAACAAGATCTTCATCGAGCTCCTCCTTGATCTCGGTGCATCACCTGCACGGTTTCATCGGCACCGCAAACTGGTTTTGGAAGTATCTGTGAGTCACGGGACTCAACAATCTCACACCCGAGATCAAGACTATTTAAGCTTAAAGGTAGGACAGGGTTGTGAGGTGGAGCTGCAGCAAGCGACTAGCATATATGGTGGCTAACATACGCAAAAGAGAGCGAGAAGAGAAGGCAAAAGCACGGTCGAACAAATATGATCAAGAAGTGATCCTGAAACTACTTACGTCAAACATAACTCCAACATCGTGTTCACTTCCGGACTCCGCCGAGAAGAGACCATCAGTTACACACGCGGTTGGTGTATTTTAATTAAGATCAACTTCGGGTTTTCTACAACCGGACATTAACAAATTCCCATCGCCACATAACCGCAGGCACGGCTTTGAAAGTTCAAACCTGCAGGGTGTCCCAACTTAGCCCATGATAAGCTCTCGCGATCAACAAAGGATATTCCTTCTCCCGGAAGACCCGATCAGTCTCGGAATCCGGCTACAAGACATTTCACAGCAATAAAACAAGACCAGCAAAGCCGCTGGATGTGCCGACAAATCTGATAGGAGCTGCACATATCTCGGTCTCGAGGCACACTCGGATGAGCAGTCCATACAACTAAAACCAAACCTCAAGTTGCCTTGAGGGGGGCGCTGCAGGGCTCTAGTTCGGGCCAGCACTCGAAGGAGCACTTGGTCCGGGGGCTAAAATAAAGATGACCCTCGGGCTCCGGAAACCCAAGGGAAAAAGGGCATAGGTGAGGCAAATGGTAAAACCAATGTTGGGCCTTTTTGGAAAAGTCTTATTCAAAGCGAACTGTCAAGGGGTCCCATAAATCACCCGACCGCGTTAGGGACGCAAAATCCGGGAACATAACACCGGTATGACGGAAAACTAGGCGGCAAGAGTGGAACAAAACACCGGGCATAAGGCCGAGCCTTCCACCCTTTACCAAGTATATAGATGCATTAATAATATAAGATATATTGTGATATCCCAACAAGTAAACATGTTCCAACAAGGAACAACATCTCCATGTTCAACGAGGAACAAACTTCATCTTCACCTGCAACTAACAACGCTATAAGAGGGCTGAGCAAAGCGGTAACATAGCCAAACAACGGTTTGCTAGGAAAGGATGGTTAGGGGCTTGACATGGCAATATGGGAGGCATGATAAGCAAGTGATAGGCATCGCAGCATAGGCATAGCAAAAGAGCGAGCATCTAGCAAGCAAAGATAGAAGTGATTTCGAGGGTATGGTCATCTTGCCTGAAATCCCGCAAGGAAGAAGAACGAATCCATGAAGAAGACAAACGGACGAGGTCGAATGAATCCTCACAACTCCGGAACGGAACCGAAGCTAACGAGAAAAGCAAACCGGAAACAAACAAACAACATAGTAAACAACCATCACATAAACATGGCATGATGCACAATCAAGTATGATGCATGTCCGGTTTAATGAGGCATGGCAAAGTGCAACAAACAACACTACAAATTAAGTGGAGCTCAATATGCAACGAGTTGCATATTGACAAAGCACCACATCAATTATTTAGTTCTCTCTCGGTTATGATACTCAACAATATTAAATGTTATTAAACATGGCAAGAAGTGAAGCATAATGAAACTACCTATCTAGGCAAGTTTAAATGAGGCCGGAAACAACGAACAACAATTCCGGTAAAATCCTCATATGCATATTTCGAATTTGGTGCTGATCTGACCTAAAGCATATTTTAGAGTTGTTAAACATGCAAAGAAAGTGTACCATGTTAAACTAGGCATTTTTCCACCCCATTTACATATATAATTTATTTAAAACCGAGCTACGGTTATTTAGTTATGAAATAAATCATTTTAACATGGCATTTAGGCAAAATTAATGCAAACAACAATTTTAAACATTTAAATGTTGTTATCATGATCACGGATGACATGTGCAAGTTTTATGCAATTTTATGAAAATGTTGACAATAGCATTATGAAGCATTGTGTCACCGTGGTGGAAGAAAGGGTGCCACGACAGCGAATCCGAAAATGATGCCACGGCAACATATCGGTTCGGTAGCTCACGGAGATACCGGAGCAAAAGAAGTGGGCGTGAGCGTGTCATGCAAGGATGGTGGGGTGTTCCCGGTTACCGGGTTCCCACGGAACGGTGGCATGGCAAAAGATGGGCATCGCAAGGATGATTCGATCACGGTCGGTCATCTCGGTGGTTATACCTTCGAAGCGTGCGTTCGGGCGGAAGCGTTCAGAGGGAAGTAGGCGTTCACGGGTCGTCGAGGAAGTAGTGGTACACGGCGACGGTAGAGGAAGTAGTGTTCATGTCCGTGGATGTTCGGGGTCCACGGGTCTTGGTCGGCAGTAGTGGTTCACGTTCGTTTTCGAAGAGGTACTTGGCGGCTCCGAATCCCTTCGGGGTTGTCGTGGTACTTGCGGTCTCGCGATGGTAGTCGTACACATTTCGAAGAGGAAGTAATTGTTCATGTTCGATGGTAGTGGTACATCTCGTCATCGTGGTACTTGGCGAATCTGCGTAGTCATACACGTTCAAGAAGAAACTTATGCGGCGTCGTGGAACTTGGCGCATCCAAAGGGTACTTGACGAATCCGAGGTCTCCGGCCGTAGTGGTACTTGCTGTTACATGTAGTCGAACTTGGAGTATCCGTGTACTTGGCGTTCCGGTGTGGTAGTCGTTCAAGCGTCTGATAAAGTGGTACTTGGCGGTCTTCAAAAAAAAACACCGGTAGTCGCGGCAGGGGTACTTGACGCATCCACGGAAGGGTCTTGGCGTCCTTGGCGGATGAAGACGCGATCGCGAGGTGGAGGCAGGACCAGATGGCGAGGCGGCAAGCTTGGCTTGGCGTCGGGGGCCGGAGTTGGCGAGCTCGGGGACGACAGCCTTGGCGGCCATGGCGTCGGGCGAGGCTTCCCAGGTGGTGCAGGAGGCGCGCGGCCATGGCGAGGGTCGGAGAAGGGACGGCGGAGGCTTGAGAAGACCGGCGCGGGCGCGAGGAGAAGGGCGAGGAGGCACTGCACGGGACGGCGAGAGGTGCACGACGGCGAGGAGACCGGACAGGGCTCGGCCTGGCCCTCTTCTCCGGCGAGGGCGGAGCGGGAGCAAGGGAGGAACAAGGAGGCATGGCGAGGGTGGCGATGGGGGTTGCAGCGGAGGCATGGGGGCTTGGGGAGGAGAAGAGAGGCCGAGGGATCGAGCGGGGTTCGGGCTGAGCGAGCGAGAGATGCGGAACGAGGAGGGAGAGATGGGAAGGACGATGGGATCGGGAAGGAGCGAGGGGAGGCGGCGCTGGTGGGAGTCGAGGGAGAGGGGATCGGCGAGTGTGTGGATAAGAGGAGGCGGGCGGCCTCTTGGGCCGACTAGGTCAGGCAGCAGTGGGCCTTAAGCGGGCTTGGCTATGCTGCTCCCTCTCTCTTGATATACTCCTTAGAGAAAAAAATAGAGAGAGACCAAAAGAATCAAGAGAAGAGGCCATGGAGAAGAATACAATGGTGAGATATTTTTGTAAGGCTTTATGAAATGTTTCCAACCCAACAAGAGTGGTTCCAGCAAAATAGGCGAAGTTAAACCCAAAATTATTTAACTTGCGCCAAAGGAGTTTGAATGGAGTCTAGGATTTAGGAGTGTCCAAAAATGTTAAGACTTTAGGAGGAGCCTCGATAAATGGAGAAAGAAATATGGAGAAAGTTTGGAGAACAAACATGAAGCAAAAGGCATGAGAATTAAATTGCAAGTGTGTTATGGTGATTCCAAAACAATGGAATATTTTTAATATAGCTCCCTAATATTGGGAGGATATGTTATAAAGAGAAGTCACCATGTGAATCCCTCGGTTTAAATGGATCGCAAAATCCATACAATTTATTTAGTTGAGTTTTAAAAATTAATGATATGATGGCATGATGAGATGATGCAATGCAAGAGATGACATGAGCAATGCACAAACAAAACAAATCACATGGCAAAACTCGGAAACCCTGGAAGGCAACTGAAGCTCCGGTCTTGGGGCGTTACAGGTAGTCATTCCGCATCTGTTTTTAATACTAGCAGCCCTTCCTTTTCTTCTTGTAAAGTATGCATCCTTCTCTGTTCTACTTGAACGCCTTTTAAAGAACGCAGTAAAAACTGCTTTATAGATATGCGGTAGATCCAAATAGATTTGAACATTGTGTAAAACCTGTTTCTGTCAACACTTAGCAGAAATTTTGAATCTTGGCCTTTCTGCCTATGGGCGGTTTAATCCTTGATGGCCAATCCGCCATATGTCATTAGCCCTCTCTTAAACCGCCAACTGGACCTTGCATTCTATTTTCACCGGTTTAACACTGAATTTTTCACTTACAAACTGTAGACAGTAAACCGGCACCTGTTTGATTTTCTTTCAGCTCCCCCCTTCCAGAATGGCGAAACAATTTATTGCTTGCAATTGGGTTCCGTCCCGGATCACGGAAACACAACTCCACGGCTACGTCACCACTGGCGTTTTAGCCTCAAAAAATGTTCTCCACTGGCGAGTTCCGGAATCGGAATGTCCACTGAACCTCAAGAAGGAGAGGTGATTGTTTTATGCAACACCTAGACCGGGATTCAGCCCGCCGGATCAAAATTTTCGGGATGTCCTCGCAAGCTTCAACTCCATCCACAAGATATTGGTCCGAACTCTGTGTCCAATATATGCAACTTTCAAGTATTCTGCGAAGTCTGTCTTCAAGAAGAACCAACCATGGAGTTATTCCGAGAGTTCTTTCATTTGAACCATCATACAGAATTCTCGGACGGTCCTAACACAGAACTTGGCGGCGTTTCAATCCAGAAAAGGAAGGAAGTAGACTTCCCTCACGCCAAACATCATAGCCATCCTAAAGATTGGAATCAAACCTGGTTCTATTGCCGGAAAACTGCTCCTAACGGAGAAAATCCCTTGCCGGGTTATCGCCCTCACCGGCTTAGCAACAGCCACCCATTGCCTTCGCGCTTGACCGCCGCAGAACGGAAGAATTTTGCACCTCAAATTACCAAGCTCCGGCTCGATGGCCAACGGTTTAACTGGTATTGACCTTGTCCGCTCTTTGGGTTTCTTGGGGCATCTTGCCATTAAGCCGCCGCCCAGTTGATGCGAATATACTGGTGACGTCAAAGATCCTCAACGACATCACGAACTATCAATAACTAAGCTTGAAGTTACCGAAACAGTGAAGAAAATGCTTGATGAACCGATCTCCGCATGCAGCCAAACCGGGTTGGCTCCGTTCTGCATCTCCAACAAACCGCCCGCGGTAAGGTTCTTCTCATTACTCTACTGACTTTGATTCCATATTGATTGTATTAATCCCTCTGTATTAATTTTCAGGCTAACAACTCCTTTTGGAAACGAACTAAACCGGCCCGGGTTCCTCGTGCAAAGACCAAGACCACCAAGAAAACTGGCAAGAAGAAAACCGCCGAGTCTTCTGAACCGCCAGAAGATGAAGAATCAGATGTTGAGGTAGAGCTTGACTCACTTGGTTCTTTTTTCATTCATTTTATTGACAGTTATAATTCCCAGGATGACGCTGAGGCCAGCCATGCGAGAACCTATTGAGGTAATCCTTCTTTCTTGATTACGATCTTGTACGGTTAAAAGAATTAGCCGCACTGATCCGGAAAGTGAAACGATCTCACTCCTATGCTCATTTGGATCCAAAATTTTCTTTGAAGACACAAGAATCTGAAGAACGCCAGACGACCCGGCATAGTGGTCAACAAATTACGTCGTCCGGTTTAGCTGACACACCAACCCGGAAACGTCGTCCAGAGGTGACTTGTTCTCCTGAAAAGCGTTATCCTTTGAAAGGTTTCTTTCAATGCCCTCTCAATTTGTCTGACCTGAATTACCAGGCTTCTTCCAACTCGTCTGGCAGTTCATCAACCACTCAGCTGCCTCCTCTCAAAGTTGCTGCCGGGTAAGTACATTACTCCTTAATTTGTTCCTTGTATTTGTCGGTTTATCATATTCTAACCCTTGATGTTGTAGCACCAAGGCTCGACTTAGTAAAAAGGCCAAGACCCTCGACCCTACTATGGATGTTGATCCGGAGAAGACTCCAGAGCATCATGGGGAAAATCCCGAAGTTGCTAAAGACAACTCTGCTGGGAAAAATCAAGATGCCAATGCTAATCCGCCAGAGATTGAACCGGATGTCCAAGTTGAGACTTCACATCCTCCTGCTCCTCCGAGTCCTACAGCAGAACAACGGGACTCAACTGCTGATCCGCCAAGCCCGGGTATGAAAACGCCAAGCCCAGTTGAAAATGCTAATTGGCCATCCGACCAAAGATGATGATGTCATAATTACGGGCACGCATACACGCCCCCTGGCAATCCGGTTGCTCTATCAAAGCACTCACCCAAGGAAGAATTTGCTGCCATGAGCAAAGGGAAGGAAAAACGGATCTGTCGACATAACAATTTCTCCGCCCAAGACCTTCACTCGGCTTCGAGCGGCTCTACACAAGCCGTGATTATGAAGCGGTTTAGTAAATCTTATGAAGGAACGCTATGAGGTAAACAGTTGTGCCCTTCTCTTGTACCTTCATTGCATAGTAGCCCCAAGGGCGGTTTGTCCCTAGAAAGTCAAACGGGACTTTGCATAGTTCATAGTACTTTGTCTTATATACTTCGATCAAACACACATTAGCCCCAAGTGCCATGATTAACACTTGTATTAATCCATGGGACTTCAATAATCGATATAAAAATGATCCGCATTAGCCCCCAAGTGCCAAGTGTATGACTGGTTATGCGCTTGGGACTTCTAATGAAGATATTAACATGCTCTCTTTTTGTTGCAGAGTGCCAACAAGTCTCACAAATCAATGACCTTCAAGAAAATCTGAAATCTCAACAAGCAGAAACCTCCAAGGCCAAAGATGAGCTGAAAACCGCCTTGACTACCATGGAGCAGCTCAAGGAGTGGTTCAAGTCTGAACGGGCCAGCTGGGATACTGAAAAGGCGGGCTTGCTAAAACAGGCGGAAGATGCTGAAGCAGCTCTTAAACCGGTGACAGAAGAGCTCATTGGATTAAAGCACCAAATCAATGCCATGACCTCTGCCATATTTGGTAAGCAGCGTTTCACCAAGGTTGTGATGAATATTCCGTTTTGAAATTTCCTCCGGTTTAACCCGAACTTTCTTAAACCGGTATAGGTAGGCGCATTGCTCATCTGGGCTCTGACATGCGGAAGAAACTCAAGGCCGCGTATACGCTAATTGAACAGCTGTATACCGGCACCCAGCGAGTTATTTGCGCCACTTCTTATGATAATGCAGCTCGACATCGATCAAGGACACCTTGGACCGGCTATCTATGATACCAAAGACAGATAGAAGAATTGAAACGATCCGCTGACCGGCTGGCACCTTATTGGCACTAACTCGCGCCAAAGCATGGATAGTGACCTTGATCCGGCCGACATAGCCAAAGGCTTCCGATGCTCAAGAAAATGGCGAAGTATTTGATAATGATGCTCTCAAACGGGTAACAAGGGAGATGCGTCCTCTGGCGAGTCAACTGGCAGAAGAGGCCAACCTGACGGTTCACCGCTCCTTCTACGATGCGAACAACAGACGGGTTGAAGCTGTTATTCCGGAAGTGCAGAACCTTGTTCCACCAACCCGTAAGCACACTTACGCCCCTGACGTTGATCCGGCTGAGCTTATAAGTGAAGAGGCTGTCTTTCAGGCTTTAACTCGGATTGACTGGACCACCAATGACTTCCGGCCATTGGATGGTGAGGAGGAAGAAGTTGAACCGACGCCAGACGACCCATCTACTTCACGTCAACCCGGCAATGAAGCTTAATCCGTCAAGTCGGTTGATACGTCAGAAACTGCCCGTTATGAAGCAATTCCAATTTTGGGGCCTCTGAATGCCTTGTAATAGGATAGCCAACACTTTTGCTTTTAATATGCCTTCGTGCATGGGTGCTGATACTTTTGATTGAATGATCGAAACCTTCAATCTATATTGCCTGCAGTCACAAAATCTTAAACTGCCATGGCGGTTTGTGCCGCCAGCCGGCTTGTGACGTTCATATATATATGAAATGAAATATTGAGGTATATAATCAAAATTTGTGATACAAAATACCTGCCATCGCTGGGCATGAAGTTGGTTTAGCCAATCTTGAAGCGGAGGTTGTATAAACCATTACCGTCGAAGGAGAAAACAGCTCTTGTGTTTATAATGCCGGTTTACCATGTAAACCATGCCGGGTCATGACAAGCCCCCTGTTACTCCATAATGGGATGTTAACAGAAAAAGTCAAACCGGAAAAATTATCTCCGGATTAAAAATGGACCGAATTCCGTCAATTGACAGTTTGAACCGGTTTAAAAATGTTATCGGTTTAAAAAACGCAAGAGAAATCAAATAACAGTTATGAAAAAATATGGAAGCAAAGGCAATGATAAAACCGTTTGCAAAAGAGGCTTTCTTGAGCCGATCGGATGGTGTTACCATGGTCGGACACGACCAAGCTCCCAATAAGGTGTAGCTATGGTTCAAGTCAGCGGGTCCCCAAGCTGAAACCATGGCATTATGCCGATCAAGTGGTGTGGCAATGGTTGGGTTCGACCAAGCCCCCAAGTGACTCTATGGCCTTAGGCCGATCAAGAGGCGTGACTGGTTCAGACTTGACCATGTCCCCAAGTGATCTGGTGGCTTTCGCCTATCAAAAGGTGTTGCATTGGTTCGGACATGACCAAGCCCCCAAGTGATATCATAAAGCTTTTGAAAAGCAAACTCAAGGGGTAAACCGGAGGCCGCTTTAAGACAGAACAACTCCATGTAACCACGCATGATATATGAGCAGATACCCGCTTTAGTGAGGCTCCGGTTTATTACTTTATTCATAATATATACTTTGTCATAATATGTACATGAGTAGAGCCGATGGCTCATGTATAATAAGGCCGAAGATGAGCTATGTTCCACGGCCTGTTGGTCTCCTCCTCCGATGTACGTGAGTCTTTATGCTCTCGAATATCGATCAGATAGTATGACCCGTTGTGCAGATTCTTGCTGACCACGAAAGGTCCCTCCCAAGGTGGGGATAACTTGTGCATATCGATGCGGTCTTGGATGAGCGAAGCACCAAATCTCCTTCTTGAAAAGTTCGGTTACGACCGGCGACTATGGTAACGACGAAGATCCTGTTGGTAAATCGCCGAGCGGGCAGCTGCTATGTCACGCTCCTCATCCAACAGGTCCAAAGTGTCTTGCCGTGTCGTCTCGTTGTCCGCTTCAACATAAGCTGCCACACGAGGTGAGTCATGACGGATGTCACTGGGGAGAACCGCCTCCGCTCCATAGACCATAAAGAACGGTGTATATCCTGTGGATCTGTTGGGCGTGGTGTTGATACTCCATAACACAGATGGTAGTTCTTCTACCCAACAACCCGGTGTCCTCTGCAAAGGGACCATAAGCCGGGGCTTGATGCCTCTCAAGATCTCTTGATTAGCCCTTTCCGCTTGACCATTGGACTGTGGGTGGGCTACTGAAGAAACGTCAAGCCGGATGTGTTCATGTTCGCAGAACTCTTTCATGGCACCTTTGGACAAATTGGTACCATTATACGTGATGATCTTTGTGGAAAACCAAACCGGAAAATCACCTTTTGATGAACTGAACGCCCGTGGCGCGTCACACTTGCTAATGTGTTACGCCTCTACCCACTTTGTAAACTTGTCAACCGCCACCGGAGGTGGGTCTTCTTGTCCTTGGACCTTTTGAAAGGTCCAACCATATCCAACCCCAGTTGCAAGCGGCCAAGTAATTGGAATCATCCTCAATTCTTGGGCGGTACATGAGCACGTCTGAAAACTTTTGGCAACCATCACATCGTCGACCGGATCTTCCGCATCGCGCATGAGCAGTCAACCAATAGAAACCGTGGCGGAACGCTTTAGCCACCAAGGATTTTGAACGGCGTGGTGACCACAATCTCCTTCGTGGATCTCACACAATATTTCACAGCCTTCCTCGGGGACACTGGCGTTGAAACGCCTCGACACGCTGCAATGATGCAATTCGCCATTAACAATGGTCATAGACTTGGATCGCGGATTATCTGTCAGCCAGCGTCTCATCTTCCGTAACTTCGCCCGGTTCATATACGCAAGATAAAGAAGCGTCAATCCGGAGTGGCGTGAAGAGCTGCCACCAATTGAGCCTCCGGATCAGGAATAGCCAAATCCGCTTCACCGGGAGCTTGACCGACGGGTTGTGCAGACGTCCCGAAAAACATTAGGCGGGACGGTTTACGTTGAGAGCCCAACCGGCTTAAAGCGCCCGCCGCTTCATTCTTCCGACGGTCCACGTGGTCCACGATAGCCCTTGAAATGACCTGCAACAATATCCACCTCGCGACGATATGCAGCCATGAGTGGGTCCTTTGAATCCCAAGTGCGGACACTGTTGAGCCACTAGGTCCGAGTCACCGAAGCACTTAACCCGCTTAGATTCATCTCCTTAGCCATCCGGAGACCATGGAGCAAGGCTTCATACTCAGTTGCATTGTTAGTACGAGGAACATTAAGCGGAGAACGTATGAACTTGTCACCTCGTGGGGAAGTTAATCGACTCCGCCCCGAGCCCTCCAATTGTCTGGATCCATCAAAATGAATCGTCCAATAAGTGTGATCCGGCTTCTCTTCAGGCGCCTGTAACTCTGTCCAATCATTGATGAAATCCACAAGTGCTTGAGATTTGATCGCCGTTCGAGGCACATACTTTAATCCGTGCGGCCCAAGCTCTATAGCCCACTTAGCAATCCGCCGATCGCCTCCGGTTACAGATGATATCGCCTAAGGGAGCAGAATCGACCACCGTGATGGGGTGCCCTTGAAATATCGCTTGACTTCCGGCTTGCCATGAAAACTCCATATACCGGCTTCATCGGTGGTGGACTCGGATAAACCGATCATCTTTTTCAAAGATCTGGTACAAAGGGATGGCCTTTCTCCGAGGCGGTGATAAACCGCTCAACGCGCAATCCGGCCTGCCAAGCGCTGGACGTCGTTAATACACTTCGGTTTAGCCAAGGAGGTAATAGCCGTAATCTTTTCCGGATTAGCTTCAATTCCCCTGTTGGACACGAGAAAACCCAATAACTTGCCTGCCGGAACACCAAAAACACATTTGGCCGGGTTGAGCATCATCTTGTAAACCCGTAGGTTGTCAAAGGTTTCCTTCAAATCGTCAATCAGTGTCTCTTTCTCCTTTGACTTGACCACAATGTCATCTACATAGGCGTGCACATTACGGCCGATCTGCTTGTGCAGGCAATTCTGTACACATCGTTGATACGTTTCCTGGGCGCTTTTGAGCCCAAAGGGCATGGATACATAGCAGAAGGCTCCAAATGGCGTTTTCTCCTGGTCCTTAACCGCCATTTTGATCTGATGATACCCAGGATATGCATCCAAAAAGCTCAAACGCTCACAACCTGCAGTGGCATCAATAATCTGGTCAATGCGGGGGAGGGCAAAAGGATCTGCTGGACAAGCCTTGTTAAGATCTGTGTAATCCACACACATGCGCCAAGTGCCGTTTTTCTTAAGAACCAGCACCGGATTAGCAAGCCACTCTGGATGGAAGACTTCAACGATAAAACCAGCCGCTAAGAGCCTGGCCACCTCTTCTCCAATAGCCTTGCGCCTTTCTTCGTTAAACCGGCCGAGAAACTGCTTCACCGGTTTGTACTTGGGATCAACATTAAGAGTGTGCTCGGCGAGTTCCTCGGTACACCGGCATGTCGAAGGCTTCCATGCAAAATGTCCCGATTCTCACGGATGAACTTCGATGGCGTGCTTTCCTATTTCGGGTCCAAGTTGGCGCCGATAGTGAACTGCTTGGACGAATCGCCAGTCTGAAGTCAACAAGCTTAGTCTCGGCCGCTGATTTGAACTTTAAATCCGGATCATGCTCTGTAGTCGGCTTCTTCAAAGGGTCATGTCCGCGGATCAACATTGTCCTTATAATATTTCAACTCCTCTGTAGCACAAACCGACTCTGCATAGGCGCATCACCTTCCTCACATTCCAAAGCAATCTTGCGGCTTAGTGAACCGTTATTGTCCCTTGTGACCCGACATCTTAAGCTGTAAATAGATATAACAAGGCCGTGCCATGAACTTGGCATAAGCCGGCCACCCAAACAGGCGTGATATGGGCTCGGTTTTCACCACCTCAAAGGTCGGTGTCTACGATCGGGAATCATGATCATCCCCAAAAGCCACTTCGAGCTATCTTGCCAGCAGGTATGCAGACTTACGGTACCACACCATGGAACACCGTATTAGACGGTTTTAAACTTTTGTCTGTTAGCCCCATACGGCGGAATCTCTCATAGTACATGATATTAATACTGCTCCCTCCATCCATGAGCACTTTGGTGAACTTATAACCTCCCACCTGAGGGGCTACCACCAATGCCGGTGGCCCGGATTGTCAACCCGAAGAGGGTGATCCTCCCTGCTCCACATGATTGGCTGTTCCGACCAGCGTAAATAACGTGGTACGGCCGGTTCAACAGAATTCACCGCTCGCTTGTGAAGTTTCTGGTCTCGCTTATCCAAGCTAGTTGTGAAAACGTGATATGGGCCACTGTTCAACTGTTTCGGATGGCTCTGATAACCCGACTGCTGCTGCTGCTGCTGGTTGTAACCACCTTGGTTATTCTGACTATTCTGATTGTTCTGTCCGCCCGGATTACCATTAAATCCTGAACCGGAATTTCCTCCACCGTAACCCGGCCCGGATCCTGAACCGCCGCCAGAGCCGTGATCATACCGGAAAGCATTAGAACTCTTGAACTCCTGCATAATGTAGCAATCCTTCAGAGGTGGTTTCTTTGGCGTCTCCTTCGTCCCATGCTTGGACGGGGTTGATTCAATAGATAGTTCAAGCGGTCCGGATTGGGATTAGGCGCCCCTTCGATTCGGTTGTTTACCCTTGCGCCGCTGGCCCTTGTCCTGCTGCGTTGGTATTAGCTTCTAAAGTCCATGTTGCCATCCGCTTCGCTTGCCATTACCTCTTGAGTGATGTTCTTTGGCCCTTGGAGTTGTTGTTCTTCCTTCCTTTCCTGTCTTGTCATCGTCGGACTCGGGATCCTTGGTACTATCGAATCAGCACACTTCACTAAAGCGCCCATGAGAGTTCCCATGTCATTACAAAATCGCTTCATGCGCCCCAACTTTAACCCGGAGGCTGAAACGGTAGTTGCCCTCGTGGTTAAGATCGCAGAGTCGGCGTTGATCCGATCCGCGAGTGCAAGATTTTCAAACGCGTACCCAATGGGTTGTTGACTCCCCTTCCCCACGGACACAAGCCGCCAAGTCTACTACGGACATGGGCTGCTTACGGTATCTTTGAAATTCTGGATAAACGGGTTATGAATGGGCCCATGGTGATAGAATTAGGCGGCAAGCTCTTTAACCAAATGCAGGCCGTCCTTCAAGCATCATGGTAAAATACTTTGCACATGCGGCCTCATCCACATCTAGCATCTCCATGGCCATCTCATAGCTCTCTATCCATGCTACGGAGGTAAATCAGCAGTTATTTGGCACCTTGCGCGGACCCTTGAAGTCTTTGGGCAGCGACGTTATGAAGCGAGGATCAAGCAGGGCACCCCCAAGCTAGAAGCGACCCCCAGCTCGACCGAGGTGGTGGGGTGAACCGGCGAAGCGGACACGCCTCGTTACATGCTGCTAACTCGGCCTCCTCGCCGTGCGGCCCGGTCCACCACTTCACGAGCATCGCGAATACCGCTGCCGGGTTATGGCCATGGGCGCTTCACGGTGCCGTGCGTTGCTTGATACAGCCGGTTCATCCACACGCCTGCTGTAGCTCCCCGCCGGACGTGGGGTGGAATGAATCCGGTCACGGTATGCAGTATGCTTCTGTTGGGTCAGCGGTTGAAGAAGCTCCTTAACCCGGCGTGTCTCTACTGCTGCGGAGAATCTCCTTGATCGGGATGGCCTCCAATCGTGAAGCGATGGCGACAAGATTGTCCATAGGGTTAGAATAATGACCGGAGGTGTGCGGGTGGCGGAGGCATCATATTGTTACATCGAGGGTTCCATGAGGCGGGGTTGGATCGGGCGCTGGCCCTGGCGCCTCGATCCGGTTTACCTCTGGCGGATTCTGGTTCCATACAGGGTGTGAAAGAGGTTTCTAGCGTCGGCGAAGGCAAACCGGACTGTGTTTCCGCTTTAAGACCTCATGCGGCGTTACGGTCCAACATGAGCATATAAGCTGCGCATCTAAAGCGGCCCACTCTGCCGTCATCACTCGGTGTCTGCAGCCGCTAGATCCGCTTTAGCTTCGGGTGATTTGTTCCTTCACATTCGCAATGTCTGCGTTATGGCGTCTGATCCGCGGGTTAGCCTCGCCATGGCGCAGCCAACGATCGAACAGATCGATAAAACTTGAGCGGCGGCGCCGACAGGCCTCTGCCCGGCAGCCGTCGCCGTTGTTGAACGGAGAT
Source organism: Aegilops longissima (assembly GCA_021605205.1). NCBI lineage: Eukaryota > Viridiplantae > Streptophyta > Magnoliopsida > Poales > Poaceae > Aegilops > Aegilops longissima. Next base: position 511,978,768 of record CM038678.1, on the reverse strand, counting down.
CATTACCATAGCAATCGAAGAGTGAAGCGCTGCTTGTGTACCGCCATGAATATTCCAACCGGTTGGGCAGATGGGAGGGTCCGAATCTGTCACTATCGTAATAGCCCCAATCCGGCCATCTTGTAGCTGATATAGAATTCGTTTCTCCGGTTGACGACTCGTCGTTAGAGTGAGCGACGGTCTCGCCACCATATTCGATCCGTCCTCATAACTTCCTCCGTGGATCACTCCCACAAAGGCACGCTTCACGGCGGTTTAACACAGGCAGATCTCGTGACGCTGAGCCGTCTCGGCGAGGTCGGTGCGGATGTCCGGCTCGAGCCCTGGCTCACCAATCTTGCCGATGAAAGCGTGTATGCCACAAAGGGGACCCGGTATCCGTACTCGATTTAGCGGCCTCGGGGCCCCATCCTGCGTTGTCGATGTAGAGCTTGCGCGACGACTCTTGGTCATCCGGCCTGAAGATAGCCTTCGAGTCCCGAACTTGCCCTCCGAGATCATCAAACCATCGTGCGATAGCCCCACGGTGGGCGCCAAGCTGTCATGGTTTTGTCACGACAGATGTCCTCGTGAAAGGACTTAGTCGTGGAGCCATCGCTTCTGGGTTAACTTGAAGGGGTTAAGCGGACGCAAAGACACAAGAGTTATACTAGTTCGCCCCTTCGATGAAGGTAAAGCCTACGTCTAGTTGTGATGGGATTGATGTGGTTTCGATGACTAGGAGCAAATAAGCCGCCTAGGCTTCGATTTGTTGTTGTCCGTCTTGAACCGCCGCGGGTCGTCCTTTATATACAAGTTGGCCTTGCCCGTCTGCGAGTCGAGCCGACCTATACAAAGTGTCGGCTCGGTCTCTCTCCTTTCTAACTTATATTACAGGTTTACATAATCATGGCGGTTTACCACTACGGGCCCTAATCCGCCTTTGGGCCGTGGGCTTCCAAGCTGTACTACTTGAACGCCATCTTCAAGACCTTCATGGGCTTCAGCACAGTCTAAGGTGAACCGGGCCCTCCTGTCCGGTTTATACTTAGTAGCTATATCCTCAACACCGACCACGGCAGAAAATAGAAAGAGAATGAAAGTCATTCCCTATGCCTCAGTCATAGGTCCTATAAAAGTATGCCATGCTATGGACCAGACCTATTGTATACTCTGCCCTGGTTTGGCAAGGGAGTACAATAGTGATCTAGGAGTAGATCACTGGACATTGGTCAAAATCATCCTTAGTGGAATAAGGATATGTTTCTTGATTATGGAGGTGAGAAGAGGTTTGTCGTAAAGGGTTACGTCGATGCAAGTTTTGACACTGATCCAGATGACTCTAAGTCTCAATCTGGATACATATTGAAAGTGGGAGCAATTAGCTAGAGTAGCTCCGTACTGAGCATTGTAGACATAGAATATTTTGTAAAATACATACGGTTCTGAATGTGACAGACCCGTTGACAAAACATGATCACACCTTAGTACTCTTTGGGTGTTAATCACATAGCAATGTGAACTAGATTATTGACTCTAGTAAACCCTTTGGGTGCTGGTCACATGACGATGTGAACTATGGGTGTTAGTCATATACAGATATGAATATTGGTGTTAAATCACATGGCGATGTGAACTAGATTATTGACTCTAGTGCAAGTGGGAGACTGAAGGAAATATGCCCTAGAGGCAATAATAAAGTTATTATTTATTTCCTTATTTCGTGATAAATGTTTATTATTCATGCTAGAATTGTATTAACCGGAAACATAATACATGTGTGAATACATAGACAAACATAGTGTCACTAGTGTGCCTCTACTTAACTAGCTTGTTAATCAAAGATGGTTAAGTTTCCTAACCATAGACATGAGTTGTGATTTTATTAACGGGATCATATCATTAGGAGAATGATGTGATTGACTTGACCCATTCCGTTAGCTTAGCACTTGATCGTTTAGTATGTTGCTATTGCTTTCTTCATGACTTATACATGTTCCTATAACTATGAGATTATGCAACTCCCGTTTACCGGAGGAACACTTTGTGTGCTACCAAACGTCACAACGTAACTGGGTGATTATAAAGGTGCTCTAAAGGTGTCTCCGAAGATACTTGTTGGGTTGGCGTATTTCGAGATTAGAATTTGTCACTCCGATTGTCGGAGAGGTATCTCTGGGCCCACTCAGTAATGCACATCACTATAAGCCTTGCAAGCATTGTAACTAATGAGTAGTTGCGGGATGATGTATTAGGGAACGAGTAAAGAGACTTGCCGGTAACGAGATTGAACTAGGTATTGAGATACCGACGATCGAATCTCGGGCAAGTAACATACCGATGACAAAGGGAACAACGTATGTTGTTATGCGGTTTGACCGATAAAGATCTTCGTAGAATATGTAGGAGCCAATATGAGCATCCAGGTCCGCTATTGGTTATTGACCGGAGACGTGTCTCGGTCATGTCTACATTGTTCTCGAACCCGTAGGGTCCGCACGCTTAAAGTTCGATGACAGTTATATTATGAGTTTATGTGTTTTGATGTACCGAAGGTAGTTCGGAATCCCAGATGAGATCGGGGACATGACGAGGAGTCTCGAAATGGTCGAGACGTAAAGATCGATATATTGGACGACTATATTCGGACATCGGAAAGGTTCCGAGTGATTCGGGTATTTTTCGGAGTACCGGAGAGTTACGGGAATTCGCCGGGGAGTATATGGGCCTTATTGGGCTTTAGGGAAAGAGAGAGGAGAGGCTGGGCGCCCCCAAGGCCTAGTCCGAATTGACTAGGGGAGGGTTGCGCCCCTCCTTCTCTCTCTCTCTCCCTTTCCTTGACTCCTACTCCTACTACTTGGAGGGGGAATCCTACTCCGGTGGGAGTAGGACTCCTCTAGGCGCGCCATAGAGAGGGCGGCCCTCCCCTCCTCCACTCCTTTATATACGGGAGGGGGCACCCCTTGAGACACAACAATTGATCATTGATCTTGTAGCCGTGTCGGTGCCCCCTCCACCATAGTCCACCTCGATATCTTGAGCGGTGCTTAGGCGAAGCCTGCGTCGATAGAACATCATCATCGTCATCAAGCCGCCGTCTTGTGAAACTCTCCTCAACACTCTGCTGGATCGGAGTTCGAGGGGCGTCAGCAGGCTGAGCGTGTGCTGAACTCGGAGGTGCCGTGCGTTGATGCTTGATCGGTCGGATCGTGAAGACATCGACTACATCAACGCGTTGTGCTAACGCTCCGCTTTCGATCTCGAGGGTACATGGACAACACTCTCCCCTCTCGTTGCTATGCATCACCATGATCTTGCGTGTGCGTAGGTAATTTTTTGAAATTACTACGTTCCCCAACAAGCAGGATGCAGGGAGCCGTGAGTGCAGCATGGGCGGGGCCACGACCTCGCTGCCGCATCCCTGCGTGCGAGGCGGGCAAGCAGCGCAAGCAGACTGGCACGCTACATCAGCTTGAGATGCAGGAGGGCTGTTGCATGGGCTGCGGCGGCCTACTGTGGGGCGGCAACGACCAGGGCAAGACCGGCGGAGGGAGGTCAAAGAAGCGGCGACGGCCTACCATGAGTTTCCATGAGGAAGGCAATTGGGAAACCGAAAAAAAGAAATAAATCCCGAACGTTCGGATTTTAAGCATGACAATCTTGATATTTTTCATGGAAACTTTAGTTCATGCGAGGTTGGCAAAATGACAATTTTCTGACAAAAAATCAAAGTGGGACAAAGTTGCCATGTTTTAACAACTAAAATTGTCACCTCACCTTAACTAAAGTTGCCATAAAAACGTTTGGGATGACATGCTTAAAATCTGAATGTTCGGAATTTATTGGGGTCAAAAAAAATCCCCACTAGCAGGTGGGCTCCACATGAAAATGTCAGTTTTCGTGTACGGTTTGAGGTATTTGTTCTATCCCAGCTAGTAAGAAAAAATATTAGACACAAATTCTACAATCACGTAAATGTGCCTTGGGTCAATCTCATTTGGTAGGTTTATTATTCAAATAATGAAGTGCCTCATGCAACCGAAATGAAAGGATCTTTCATCCTGGTGGAGAGATATACTATGTCTGCATGATATTTACAAGAACATGACCACTTGCATCATATCCAGAGGTAATACAGCTCTCCTATGGGATGCCTTATGGAATGATAATTGTGCTGCAAGCAAATTCCTTGAACTGCATTCTTTTGCTCTGGAAAACAAGATTTCAGTCCAAAAGGGAAAAAAAAATAAAGTCACACTATTCCATGTTCCAGTTACCTCTGCCTCTAATTGTTCATCAGCAACTGCATTAATTGTCTTCATCCCTGATAAATATTAGAGATTCAAATCACCAGGACACATGGAAACTCAATTGGGGCAGCAATTTATATAGCATCAAGAAAGCATATAATTTTACAATGAGAGATGATCAAGCACCAAAACCTCTCTAATGGATAGGGAAGAGCTGCTGTATGCCCAAGCACAAGTTCTTTAGTTGGCTTATGCTTCATGTTGAATATATTGTGTGCGTGTATATTGTGTCTTGGGCCCACCTCCTAGTTCCTCTGTATAATTGAGGTTGTGGTCCCTTCTGTACTCATATATACGTGCCTGGTGCACCGATCAATGCATTGTGTTGCACTGCCTATTCTTTCCCTTCTACATGGTATCAGTTTCCGGGTTCTAACCCTAGTTTTCCGCCGCCGCCGCGCATCTCCTCACGCGCCGCCGCCACCACCACGCCGCCGCAGCCCGTGCGCACCTCCCGCGCCAGCCGCCGCTGCCCACATCGCCCGCCTGCGCGTCGCCTGTTGCCAGCTTGCACATAGCCCCGTGCGTACTCCTTCCGTCCTTGAAAGAGTGTACTTCCAACAATGTTGGAAAGTCAAACTTTTTTATGTTTGACCATATTTATACAATAATAGACCAACATTTATGCCATCAAATTAGTAGCATTAGATTCATGATAAAATATATTTTTTGTCATATACCTATTTGGTTTCACAAGCATTGATATATTTTTATACAAACTCGATTAAATTTTAAGATAGTTTAATCCTCCAATAAAATTGGAAGTGCATTTTTTCAAGGACGGAGGGAGTACGTCTCTTTCACCGCCGATCGCTCACTTTGACCGCTGCACGTAGCCCCGATCACTCCAGCCGCCAAGGCGCCAAACCGCCAGCTGCATCGCTACAACTGCACCCATCTACTTGCCTCGTCCGCTCACGCATCGCCACAGGCGCTGCCAAGCTGCTACAAGCTAATTATTCCGCCGCCGTCGCCGCCGCTGATCGTCATTAGCTAATCCATCCATCTAGTCTAGCTCTAGTACTACTATGTACGCCACGTCTACTACTATCGATTCTTCTATTCCAAGTTCTTCCACACGTGTTCATCTGCTTCCAATCAAGTCTATTTTGCTAGTTCTTTGCTCGCCCGCTAGCGCATCGCGTCGCATTGCCCGCTAGCCGCTTTGCTTGCCCGCCCGCGCGCTCATGCGATTGCCCGCTCACCCGCATCACCTCACCCACCGCTGCCGCCACCCGCCGCTGCCGCCGGCTCCTCTTTCATTGCCGCCACCGCTTCCTCCTCCCGTTTTCGCACCGCTGCTACTTCACTCGTCCCTTGCTTTCCGCTGCTATAACCATCGCTGCTGCGATGTTTTCTACCGTGTCGTCTCTCTTCGGCTACATGTACGCGGACGCGCCGGATCCGTTCACCACGGCGCAGATTTTTGCCGCGGGCCATCCGGCCTACTTCGCCGTGCCGCAGCAGCCGGCCAGTGCCGGCCCTGTGGCTCTGCTCGCCATGCCGATGGCCGGCGGCCATGCTCCGCCCGCCTTGTTTCTGCCCTACGGCGGCTTCGCCTCGCTGCCGGTCTCACCGTCATGGGACACTACTTCCTTGGCCGCCCTGCACTCGGCCCCATCACCGGCGGCGCCTGGTACCGGCGGCGCTTGGTACATGGACTCGGGCGCCATCGGCCACATGACATCTCATCCCGGTACTCTCACCTCCTCCACTCCGGTTCATACTCCTACTTGCATCACCGTTGGCAACAGTTTCTCTTTACCTATCACACATGTTGGTCGTGCTTCGTTTCCTTCCACATCTACACCTATCACTATGTTTGATGTTCTTGTGTCTCCTGATTTAGTTACGAACCTTGTATCTGTTCGTCGTCTTGCCCGTGAGAATCCCATTACCGTTGAATTTGACGATGTCGGTTTTTCTGTGAAAGACGCCCGTACTCGGATGGTCCTTCACCGTTGTGGTAGTCCTGACGAGCTCTACCCGGTGCACTCCTCCACCACCGCCTCCACCACCCCAGTCGCCCTCGCCGCAGGTGTCGACCTTTGGCATGCTCGTTTGGGACACCCGAACTCCACCACTTTACGTCAAATACTTAAGAGGCTTGTCAAGATCGACGACCATACTTGTGAGGCTTGTCGTCTTGGCAAGCACGTTCGTCTTCCCTTTAGCGCATCTACCACTATTTTCACTTTTCCGTTTCAGTTATTGCATAGTGATGTTTGGACATCCCCGGTTGCAAGCAACACGGGCTACCTATACTATTTGGTGATCTTAGATGATTTCTCTCATTATGTGTGGACATTTCCTCTCCGTCGCAAGTCCGACGCTCTTGCCACACTCACTGCATTCTATTCCTACGTCACCACACAGTTCGGTCGTCCTATCCTTGCTTTACAAACTGACAACGGAAAAGAGTTTGACAACGCCGCTGTTCCACGGCACTATCTTCCGTCTCACTTGCCCCTACACGTCCCAACAAAATGGTCGTGCCGAGCGTATCCTTCGCACTCTTAATGACTGCGTCCGCACGTTACTCTTTCACTCTAACGTGCCACCCCGGTTTTGGCCGGACGCTCTCGCCAGCGCCACACTCCTCATTAACATCCGCCTGTATCGCCCACGCTGGAATTATGCCCCTCACCATCTTCTCTTTGGTGCGCCCCCATCTTATGATGGCCTTCGCATCTTTGGCTGTCTCTGCTATCCTAGCCTGCCGCCACTGCGCCTCATAAGCTTGCACCTCGCTCAGTCGCTTGCATCTTCCTCGGCTACCCACCCAACACCAAAGGATACCGCTGCTACGATCCTATCTCACATCGTGTATTCACCTCCCGGCACGTTTACTTTGATGAGACGGTGTTTCCATTTCAGCAGGTACCTCCCGCCACCCCGTCGCCGCCGGCCATCGGCGGCCCTCCAGCGACCCCGTCAGGTGGACGGCCCCGCTCGATTCTTGGACCACCTCCGGGCTTCGGCGGTCCTCCCGCCGTGGGACGAGCTGCGACTCGCGCCCCCACGACGTCCTCGCCGACTCCGTCAGGGGCCTCAGCATCGCCCGCCTCGCAGGCATCTTCACCGGTAGCTGCTGCTTCGCCGGCCTCTTCGTCGGCTTCTTCGTCGGCCATCCCGTCGCCGGTATGTTCACCGGCCACATCAGGCGCCGCCCCGTCGCCGGCTGTCTCGATCGGCCCCGCCACCTCGGGTGCCTCGGGCGCCGCCCCCGCCTTGCCCGCTGTAACACCCCGGTAGTTCAACTACAGTAACCTCACACTAATGGTGCCATGTCATCAAGTTTGACTAAGCCACATTGCCACTTGAGAAAAATCAAATCCAAATTCCTTTTGAAATACAAGTCAAATTATTATTTCTTTAATCTGTCAAATAAAAATGTTCGATGGGTTGCAAGTATTCGCCAAGTAATTGTCATGAAGAAATCAACTCAAATTGGATTTTTATTTTTCCCATGGCAATATTTTGGTGGACCAACAACGTTTAATTTGGTCGTTCAAATTCCAACATATATTCTTACTTTTCCCAAACCACAAGAAACTTTGTGTGTGGCCCTATGCTAACGTACTGTATTTATGTGCCAAGTTTTGTTTATAACAAAAATCGTTTGCTCACTCAAATAAATACCAAGTTGTAGCTAGAAATAAAAAGCAACGGTGTAAGTATGAAGCAGTAAAGATAATAGGAAAGTAAAAGGCCCCTACTGTGGACTGGGCCGTAAGACCACAGTGCAAGGCCCCAACCCAGTACCCCTCATCCTTTTCCTCTGTACACTGGGGGATGGCGTGGCGGGCATCCACCCCGCCATAGCCGCCGATGCCGCCGCTGTCATTCATCCCGCGGTCGAGGGGATGGATAAGAGCATCCCCAGAGCCCCCTCGACCAAACCCTAGGTCCCCCATTCCTCTCCCTCACTTGCCCCCTTCGTTTTCTTCTTGCCCGAGGCGCTCATGGCTGAACCGCCGTCGTACGCGCAGCCACCGAACGCCCCTCGCCGCCTCTCCATGTCCAGAAGCTCTGCGGGGGTCGGCTTCATTGACTACAACTCCGGATCGGAGCTGGGAGGCCGCCACCCCGTCGTCGACTACATCTTCTTCCCCAACTACGACCGCCACTAAACTCCGTCGATTTGCACTGCTCCGCCCCGTCCAAGGCCTCCCCGACCACACCTCCGAGTTCGCGGTGAGCTCATCCCTCGAATCCTCCTTTTTCCCCTTCGATTTGAACAGCGTAGGGCACCGTCACCGTCGTGTCCGAACTCGCGCGTACGAGTACATGCGTGCAGTTGCTGCTCTGCTTCGTTGCGCTGCTGCTGTTGCCATCTGATGCTGCTCTACTACTGCTGCTTGCCGTCACTGGCCACCGCCGCTGCTGCCTCACCTCGCCCCCCGCCTCAGGCCCGCGCGCCCCCACTCGCTGCCACCTTCTGCTGTTGCCGCGGCTGCCGTCGCCGCGCGTTGTGTTGGCCCCCTGCTCGCCGTCTGTGCCCGCGCCGCCCGCTCGCCGGTCGTCGCCCGCCCTAGCCGGAGCCGTCCCCATCCGCGTGCGCCTGCTGCGTCTGACGCCATCCCGCGACCGTGGCCGGAGCTCCATGTACGCGCATGAACTGCTGCTGATGCTTTACTGCGGCGCTGCTCCTGCTGCCGCTCGTGGCTGCCCCGGGAGCCGCCTTTGCCAGCCGCGCGTTGCTCCGCCGACGACCCCGCTGCTGCACTCGACCGCTGCCTTCGGCTGCTGCTGCCACGGTCTCCAGTGCCGCCGCTGCTGCTCGTTGTTCCCTGCAACCGCCGCTGCTGTTTTGATGTTGCTGCATGCATCATTGCTGCCTAGTGTTTGCTGATGGTTGTGGCCGCCGGTGCCTCTTGTGCCCGAGCGTATGTGCACAACCGGTTGTGCTTCTGGCCGGTGTATTTGGCTAGAGTTTGATTAGTCTAGGAATAGATTAGGTTAGTTTATTTGTTTAATTAGTCAAATGTGTAGATGACAAGTGGGCCATCCTGTTGATTATCTTTTATTTATTGGGTTAACAAAAATAGTGTCTATGACAAGTGGCCCCATCACTTAAACAGTCTATTAAAACTTTTCTATCTGAAAATGAGCCTATGACATGCGGGCCCCCTTGTTAGTTTGACCCAGTCAACGTCAAACTAGTTGACTGCTGACTGGACATTGACTTGGTCAACTGAACTCCTGCCCCCCTTTCATAAACATGGCTAGCCCCCTAGTTGGTGTGAAAGGTATTATGTTATCTAGTATTATTAGAGTAAATAGATAAAAGAAATTTTAGAAAAATGTTTAAATCTTTAGAAATTCGTAGTAATTAAACCGGAACTCGGATAAAAATGTTTTCTACATGAAAGTTGCTCAGAAAAATCCAACGAATCCGAATGCGCGGTCTGTTCATCTGTCACATGCCCCTAGCATTCTAAACACGGAACTTTCCCCTCTTTTTCATCTGTCCGGAAAATGCCTAACACCAGGAAAACCCCTCCGGATGTTTTCCCTCTTCGTCTGTATCACCTAGCACGCGTTAGATCTCTCCTAGCACCGCGTTTACCATGTTATGCTTTATGATGCTTTGATTGCTCTGTTATTTATTGTGTTCCTCTCCGTTACTTCTTTAGGTAGACCCGAGACGGCAATTGCCGATGCCACTATGTTCGACTACGTCACCGGCGACCCTCCTTGTCCGAGCAACCGGGCAAGCCCCCCCCTTGATCACGAGATATCGCCTATTCTACTCTATCTGCTTGCATTAGAGTAGTGTAGCATATTCTTGCTAGTTATACCTATCACGATGCATAACTTTGTCCTTGCTACTACATTTGTTACCTTTACTGCAATCCTACATGCTTAGTATAGGATGCTAGTATTTCCATCTGTGGCCCTACATTCTTGTCCGTCTGCTGTGCTATACTATCGGGCCATGATCACTCGGGAGGTGATCGCGAGTATATACTATATACTTTATACATGATACATGTGGTGATTAAAGTCGGGTCGGCTCGAGGAGTACCCGTGAGTGATTCGCGGATTGGGGGCTGAAAGGACCTTTGTCCCGACGGCCCTCTGAATGGATCTTTGTGGCGGAGCGACAGGGCAGGTTGTGACCGCCTAGGAGAGAGGTGGGCCTGGCCCTGTTCGGCGTTCGCGGATACTTAACACGCTTAACGAGTTCTTGGTATTTGATCTGAGTCTGGCCATTTGGTCTATACGCACTAACCATCAACGTGGGAGTAGTTATGGGTATCCCGGCGTCGTGGTATCAGCCGAAGCCTTCGCGACGTCAGCGACTGAGCGGCGCGCGCCGGATTGGACCGCGTAACGTGACTTCCTTTGTAATGGAGGTTGCTAGGTCTGCTTCCGGCCGCGTTCTAAACGTGCAGGTGTGCTAAGGGCGATGGGCCCAAACCCCTGGGCGCTTAGGTTTAGACCGGCGTGCTGACCGCTCTGTTGGCCTAGGTCGGGCTGCGACGTGTTGATCTTCAGCGGCGGGCATGACCCGAAAAGTGTGTCCGCCAAATGGGATCAAGCGTGTTGGGTTATGTGGTGCACCCTGCAGGGAAGTTAATCTATTCGAATAGCCGTGATCTTCGGTAACATGACGACTTGGAATTGTACCTTGACCTTATGACAACTAGAACCGGATACTTAATAAAACACACCCTTCCAAGTGCGGATACAACCCGGTGGTCGCTCTCTCTCGTGGTTACGAGGAGGGATCGCGGGTAGGATTATTGCTATGTGATGCTACTTGGAGGACTTGATCTACTCTCTTCTACATGTTGCAAGGCGAAGGCTGCGAGCGTAGTCTTGACGGATTAGCTATCCCCTCTTATTACGGCATTCTGCATTCGGTCCACCGATATGGCCCTTTACACATATATCCATGCATATGTAGTGTAGCTCCTTGCTTGCAGTACTTTGGATGAGTACTCACGGTTGCCTTGTTCCCCTTTTCCCTTTCTTTACCCGATTGCTGCAACAGACGATGGAGCCCAGAGCGACGCCACCGTCGATGGCGACTACTACCCCGGAGGTGCCTACTACTACGTGCAGCCGGCCGACGACGACTGGAGTAGTTAGGAGGATCCCGGCGGGAGGCTGCGCCTCTTCGTCTGTATCCCGGTTTGTGCTAGCCTTCTTAAAGCGGACTTGTTTAACTTATGTGCGTACTCAGATATTATTGCTTCCGTTGACTCATCTATGATCGAGCACTTGTATTCGAGCCCTCGAGGCCCTGGCTTGTATTATGATGCTTGTATGACTTATTTATGTTTTAGAGTTGTGTTGTGATATCTTCCGTGAGTCCTCGATCTTGATCGTACACATTTGCGTGCATGATTAGTGTACGATTGAATCGAGGCGCCACAAGTTGGTATCGAGCCGATTGTCTGTAGGAATCCCCTTCCACACTCCTTGGCGAAGTTGAGTCTAGACTTTACAAAACTTTTACTAACATGGTATGCGGCCCATGGGCCCACGTCGCCATTGGGTGGTATTAGGATCTTTTACTCCTCGACCTTTACTCGGGATTACGAACGCTCTTCTATTCGGGTTAAGCGATTTTTACTAAAATCTAACTTTAGGTTCTCGAAAATACTTTCAACCGAGAGGCCCTTGATCCGGATGATCACCGATCGCACTGGAAGATTTGGAGATACTCTTTGATATTCTCTCGAGACTTTGTGCCCATCACTTTTGCTATTCCGACCGCCGATAAATCCGTATGGAAAACTACTTACACTTGCCATTCATACGATCATCCCCATTGATCTTGTTATTACAAGATACCTCAATTTTCTCTATTGTTCCGAGAATACTTTGTGCCTCTGCCTAGCAGTTCTTTGCCACATGAATACCCCTTGAGATAAATACTACGCACTTGTCGGTATCCGCTCATCGGTTGTTCATGTGCTTCACAAAAGTCTTCAAAATAATATTCGATCTTCGAAAATCCTTTGGGGCCTTTGGCTCTTGAAATTCTTGCTTGCTTGCATTATGGTTAATCCCATAAGTCTCGTAGTCATATTGACATTCCTTGTCATTATCATTTTGAGTCTGTTGACTCAATATGTTTCTTGAATACATGCAATCATCATTGATCCTTATAAATTACTTTTCCGGCTGAGCTGCCATTCTTTTAAGCTGGAATTGGTTCTCGACCAATCCAATTGTCTTTGATTGTACCCTAAGGCTATTCAACTTATCCACCCCTAATCGAGCATTGCTTGATCCCTTGATTAAATCATAATTCCTTTGCGTTTGACAATTGAGTTAGTCAGTTGTTTCTATAATCTGCTTCCTCTAGTTGAGTACCGATGCTCACGTCAGATCCCTTGTGGACCACCAGATCCTTTGTTGGATTTTATCTGACAACGCCCTTCATATTCAATAACCTTGTGAGCCTTTTCTCTGATACATAATGCCTTTGGTTAATTGTATCGTATGCTTTCTCAACCATGCTCTGCCTTCGAGCTTGAGTTAATTACTTCTAAAGATTCTGGTATATGATTCTAAGATGCCCCGATGGGTTGAACCTATGCCTTCCTTAATATGTGTGAACTCAAAAGTTTTCATGAGTCGTACTCTTCTGGTATTTTGCCAGATAAAATTTCAACGCTATAACTTCATCGAAAGCGAGAAGTGAATGAAAGGGTATGCATTGGAGAAGTGGGAGTCGACCTTGAACTCTGAGTTCATGCCCATGGACCTGATGTGGAACTTATCATGGAAGCTTCTTGCCAAATATTTACTCATTCGAGTAATTCTTTCGGTGTTATTAAATTGGACCCCTCGTAGTTATGGTTTCGATCATATTGTTCTTCTTTGTTCCCATTTCTCGGGCAAGTTTAAACATTTGTCTTTTGCGGATTAATACCCCAGTCCAACCTCTACTTTGATCCGTCTTCGAGTATTACCCCCCTGGTATCTCGAGATTATCTTGGAATTGCATTACTTCTTATGAGTTCTTCATCAAGTACTACATTCTCACTGATTCCAATTTTCCACGGGCTCCGAGTTATTAGACACTCGGGAACACCGATAAGTGAATCGATTCCATACTCCGATTCAATAACTCTAAGTAATTCTTGTTGCTTACGAGTTTAATAATCCTTCAAGTCATTCCTAGCCTGATCGGCTATATCATTGTGCTAAATTTTAACTGTGCTACCTGGTCCTTCTTCCCAGAGCATAATTTTTGACGATGAGATAACCTTACGCCATTCTTCCTCGTCGTATCATTTCGCCTTGAATAGCAAGCTTAAGTTTGAGTGTGTGTCGTATCCGTGGTTCCAATGACCCTTTGCTTCACCATTGCTTTTTCTTGATGCCGTCGCTGTTCGATTGCTTCTTCGTGAAACCTCTCGACAATTGTGTCGGGGTCATCATCAACATTTTGAGCTCTTCCAGGATATCAATTGAATTCATGAAGAGAAATACCATCCTTGCCCTTGACGATCTGTGTTATCATCGACCACTTTATTGCCTTCCGTCCAACACAAACTTGTTCGTGTTACGTGTTATACCTTGAGTTCCTTGCTATCCAACCTTTGTTCTTAATTACCATGAAGTATTACCACCTCTTTTGTCAAGAATGTGGTGGGAATTTCACCACCTCTTAAAATTCTTGATATAATAATACTTCTCTCCATCTCCGTTCATTCCTTGGTCCCGTATTGTTTTTAACCGAATACCGACAATTGAGCTATGACGTGTGAATTCAAAACTTCTAGCAACCCTATAGCTTTGGAGTGAATGAGCGATAGTTTCATTCTAAGTCTTCCGATAATTGAATCACCATTTTAACATTGGTCGTGCAACCCAGCCCATATTTGGTGCACCTTTCAACCAAGGTTTAATTATGTATGTTTTCCTCGAGCATACCTCACTATATCATTTGATCCGAAAAGGGTTATCTCCTTGTTCGGATAATCGTGGAAATCCATCTTTTGAGATCTCAATGGAATGTCATTTGAGTCCATCAGCCACCTCCTCATTCTCTCCTTGACTTAATGATGAACTCTTGTTTGAACTCGCTTCCATAGTTCAGTTCTCGAGAATCTTGAAATGTCATTTCGTCTATATGTGTTGCACCTTTTCTTCTCGGACATCCCGAGTCCAAGGTATCCTAACACCGATCGATCTGAATCTCGGTCGATATGATGGTTGGAACATTTTTCCAAGAGTTATAACACTGGTCTTTTATGACCGGTAACATGATGTCATGCCTAGCACCCCGGGTGGAGGACCTATCATTATAACTTCTTTTGCAAGGATAACCATTCCTCCGGAGGAAATTGTAGGACTTATTTTATAAGTTACTCGATGGATCATTGGTGTATCCGAAGTCTGGCCCTTGATTGAAACACCATATCATTGCTACCTAAAGCATGTCTGTGGTACTCCGTTCATCACCAATAACATTTGAAGCACAATGCTAAATTCTCTTTATCAATTATCCAAACACCGTTGTATGGGTAATGTCATGAAATTTTTCTCCCCTTACCTAAATGGTTTTCTACCTTCTATCCTGTCATGGATATCATTTGCTTGTCCTTGGGAAGGATATACCCCTGGAATATGTGTTTAAACACATTTTTCCTTTCCATTGATCTGGTTAAATCTGATAATCATATCTTCCTTTCCATCGTTTGGTTTAACCTTTCTTGTGATCTATGAGATCTAAGCAGTAATATTCTCCTGCTTTTGTAAACACCTCGGTGTACAATTCTGTCAGAAAGACCCTGTTATTTTGGTGATGACATTCCGGTAACCACCGATGGACAAGAACTTTGCCTATTGGTCTGCCTCGTCTTACGAGCAGGAAAATGGTTCTCTTCGTCCCACGCCATTGGTACCAAACTCTGTTGCCAACATAACTGGCAGGCTATCCTCTGACCTGCCTTGCTATCATAACCATTCAAGATGTTAGCGCCTTCCTGCTTTTAACCCACATGGTGGGCCCATAACCCACAGTTCCACAAGATCGAAACCTGACTCCCCTGTACACCCTTGTTTCTAAGGTTATTTCTCACGCTTGGCTTCATATGAAAATCCCGAGCCGCCTTCCGAGAAGCGATCTATTCTGGTATCACACGCAATACTTATTACCATTGCTCTGAACCCCTTCCACTCCTTGTTTCAGGCAACAAGCGATTGTCTACCAGGTTGAAACTCCTTATTGCACCTCACCTTGCTCTCGATTACTTTCTTGAATTTCAACTCGAGAGATGCCTCTATGCCACGTTCACTGACATAGTCCCCGAGTACCTATCTTGTGTTGAGCTCCTTCCTTCCCGAGTCTTTTCCCTTACTCCACCTCTTAAATCTCGGGACGAGATTTCTTGTAGTGGAGGAGATTTGTAACACCCCGGTAGTTCAACTACAGTAACCTCACACTAATGGTGCCATGTCATCAAGTTTGACTAAGCCACATTGCCACTTGAGAAAAATCAAATCCAAATTCCTTTTGAAATACAAGTCAAATTCTTATTTCTTTAATCTATCAAATAAAAATGTTCGATGGGTTGCAAGTATTCGCCAAGTAATTGTCATGAAGAAATCAACTCAAATTGGATTTTTATTTTTCCCATGGCAATATTTTGGTGGACCAACAACGTTTAATTTGGTCGTTCAAATTCCAACATATATTCTTACTTTTCCCAAACCACAAGAAACTTTGTGTGTGGCCCTATGCTAACGTCTTGTATTTATGTGCCAAGTTTTGTTTATAACAAAATCGTTTGCTCACTCAAATAAATACCAAGTTGTAGCTAGAAATAAAAAGCAACAGTGTAAGTATGAAGCAGTAAAGATAATAGGAAAGTAAAGGCCCCATGTGGGTGGGCGTAAGACCACACCGCAAGGCCCCAACCCAGTACCCCCATCCTTTTCCTCTGTACTGGGGATGGCGTGGCGGGCATCCACCCCGCCATGGCCGCCGATGCCGCCGCTGTCATTCATCCCGCGGTCGAGGGGATGGATAAGAGCATCCCCAGAGCCCCCTCGACCAAACCCTAGGTCCCCCATTCCCCTCCCTCACTTGCCCCCTTCGTTTTCTTCTTGCCCGAGGTGCTCATGGCTGAACCGCCGTCGTACGTGCAGCCACCGAACGCCCCTCGCCGCCTCTCCATGTCCAGAAGCTCTGCGGGGGTCGGCTTCATTGACTACAACTCCGGATCGGAGCTGGGAGGCCGCCACCTCGTCGTCGACTACATCTTCTTCCCCAACTACGACCGCCACTGAAGTCCGTCGATTTGCACTGCTCCGCCCCGTCCAAGGCCTCCCCGACCACACCTCCGAGTTCGCGGTGAGCTCATCCCTTGAATCCTCCTTTTTCCCCTTCGATTTCAACAGCGTAGGGCGCCGTCACCGTCGTGTCCGAACTCGCGCGTACGCGTACATGCGTGCAGTTGCTGCTCTGCTTCGTTGCGCTGCTGCTGTTGCCATCTGATGCTGCTCTACTACTGCTGCTTGCCGTCACTGGCCACCGCCGCTGCTGCCTCACCCCGGCCCCCGCCTCAGGCCCGCGCGCCCCCACTCGCTGCCACCTTCTGCTGTTGCCGCGGCTGCCGTCGCCGCGCGCCGTGTTGGCCCCCTGCTCGCCGTCTGTGCCCGCGCCGCCCGCTCGCCGGTCGTCGCCCGCCCTAGCCGGAGCCGTCCCCATCCGCGTGCGCCCTGCTGCGTCTGACGCCATCCCGCGACCGTGGCCGGAGCTCCATGTACGCACATGAACTGCTGCTGATGCTTTACTGCGGCGCTGCTCCTGCTGCCGCTCGTGGCTGCCCCGGGAGCCGCCTTTGCCAGCCGTGCGTTGCTCCGCCGACGGCCCCGCTGCTGCACTCGACCGCTGCCTTCGGCTGCTGCTGCCACGGTCTCCAGTGCCGCCGCTGCTGCTCGTTGTTCCCTGCAACCGCCGCTGCTGTTTTGATGTTGCTGCATGCATCGTTGCTGCCTAGTGTTTGCTGATGGTTGTGGCCGCCGGTGCCTCTTGTGCCCGAGCGTATGTGCACAACCGGTTGTGCTTCTGGCCGGTGTATTTGGCTAGAGTTTGATTAGTCTAGGAATAGATTAGGTTAGTTTATTTGTTTAATTAGTCAAATGTGTAGATGACAAGTGGGCCATCCTGTTGATTATCTTTTATTTATTGGGTCAACAAAGATAGTGTCTATGACAAGTGGCCCCATCACTTAAACAGTCTATTAAAACTTTTCTATCTGAACATGAGCCTATGACATGCGGGCCCCCT
This sequence comes from Aegilops longissima, assembly GCA_021605205.1. Lineage (NCBI taxonomy): Eukaryota > Viridiplantae > Streptophyta > Magnoliopsida > Poales > Poaceae > Aegilops > Aegilops longissima. The sequence goes on along the minus strand of CM038678.1, from coordinate 511,961,212 downwards.
TGTTAGTTTGACCCAGTCAACGTCAAACTAGTTGACTGCTGACTGGACATTGACTTGGTCAACTGAACTCCTGCCCCCCTGTCATAAACATGGCTAGCCCCCTAGTTGGTGTGAAAGGTATTCTGTTATCTAGGAGTATTATTAGAGTAAATAGATAAAAGAAATTTTAGAAAAATGTTTAAATCTTTAGAAATTCGTAGTAATTAAACCGTAACTCGGATGAAAATGTTTTCTACATGAATGTTGCTCAGAAAAATCCAACGAAAATCCGAATGCGCGGTCCGTTCATCATCACATGCCCTAGCATTACGAACACGGAACTTTCCCTCTTTTCATCTGTCCGGAAAATGCCTAACACCAGGAAAACCCCTCCGGATGTTTTCCCTCTTCGTCTGTATCACCTAGCACCGCGTTAGATCGCTCCTAGCACCGCGTTTTACCATGTTATGCTTTATGATGCTTTGATTGCTCTGTTATTTATTGTGTTCCTCTCCGTTACTTCTTTCCGGAGACCCGAGGCAATTGCCGATGCCACTATGTTCGACACGTCACCAAGCGACCCTCCTTGTCCGAGCAACCAGGCAAGCCCCCCTTGATCACCGGATATCGCCTATTCTACTCTATCTGCTTGCATTAGAGTAGTGTAGCATATTCTTGCTTTCCGTTATACCTATCCCGATGCATAGCTTTGTCCTTGCTACTACTATTGTTACCTTTACGCAATCCTACATGCTTAGTATAGGATGCTAGTATTTCCATCTGTGGCCCTACATTCTTGTCCGTCTCTGTGCTATACTATCGAGCCGTGATCACTCGGGAGGTGATCGCGAGTATATACTATATACTTTATACATGATACATGTGGTGATTAAAGTCGGGTCGGCTCGAGGAGTACCATGAGTGATTCACGGATTGGGGCTGAAAGGACCTTTGTCCCGACGGCCCTCTGGATGGATCTTTGTGGCGGAGCGGCAGGCAGGTTGAGACCGCCTAGGAGAGAGGTGGGCTGGCCTGCTCGGCGTTCGCGAATACTTAACACGCTTAACGAGTTCTTGGTATTTGATCCGAGTCGGCCATTTGGTCTATACGCACTAACCATCTACGTGGGAGTAGTTATGGGTATCCCGCGTCGTGGTATCACCGAAGCCTTCGTGACGTCGGCCGGCGGCGGCGCGCCGCCGGATTGGACTGCGTAACGTGACTTCCTTTGTAATGGAGGTTGCTAGGTGCGCTTCGGCGCGTTACAGCGTGCGGGTGTGCTAGCGATGGGCCCGGACCCTGGCGCTTAGGTTTAGACCAGCGTCTTGACCGCTCTGTTGGCCTAGGTCGGGCTGCGGCGTGTTGATCTTCGCGGCGGGCATGACCCGAAAAGTGTGTCCGCCAAATGGGATCAAGCGTGTTGGGTTATGTGGTGCACCCTGCAGGAAGTTAATCTATTGAATAGCCGTGATCTTCGATAACGGGACGACTTGGAGTTGTACCTTGACTTTATGACAACTAGAACTGGATACTTAATAAAACACACCCTTCCAAGTGCGGATACAACCCGGTGGTCGCTCTCTCTCGTGGTTACGAGGAGGATCGCGGTTAGGATTATTGCTATGTGATGCTACTTGGAGGACTTGATCTACTCTCTTCTACATGTTGCAAGACGGAGGCTGCGAGCGTAGTCTTGACATGATTAGCTATCCCTCTTATTCGGCATTCTGCGATTCAGTCCATCGATATGGCCCTTACACATATATCCATGCATATGTAGTGTAGCTCCTTGCTTGCGAGTACTTTGGATGAGTACTCACGGTTGCCTTGTTCCCCTTTTCCCTTTCTTTACCCGATTGCTGCAACAGACGATGGAGCCGGGGCGACGCCACCGTCGATGGCGACTACTACCGGAGGTGCCTACTACTACGTGCAGCCGCCGATGACGACACTGGAGTAGTTAGGAGGATCCCGAGCAGGAGGCTGCGCCTCTTCGTCTGTATCCCGGTTTGTGCTAGCCTTCTTAAGGCAGACTTGTTTAACTTATGTCCGTACTCGAGATATTGTTGCTTCACGACTCGTCTATGATCGAGCACTTGTATTCGAGCCCTCGAGGTCCCTGGCTTGTATTATGATGCTTGTATGACTTATTTATGTTTTAGAGTTGTGTTGTGATATCTTCCCGTGAGTCCCTGATCTTGATCGTACACATTTGCATGCATGATTAGTGTACGATTGAATCGGGGGCGTCACACCCGCCCCCTACGCCTCGGGCACGGGCGCTTCGACGGCCTCGGGCGAGGGCGCTTTGGCGGCCTCGGGTGACGCTTCTTCACCGGCCATCTCGCCGGCGGCCTCGCCGGTTGCTTCGTCGACCGCCTCACCAGTCGCCGAGTTGCCATCTCGCGCCGTCACTCGGGCTCGAGCCGGCGTTCATCACCCGAGTCTACGGTACTCCAGCGACGAGTATCTTCTCGCCGCCTCCACCACTGAGCCGTCACCGATCCCTGTGTTCGCTCGCGCAGCCCTTCGTGATCCTCACTGGCTTGCCGCGATGCAGAAGAGTTCGGCGCTCTTGGTGAACCGTGCACAGACTTTGGTTCCTCGGCCTTCGCGCCAATGTCATCAGCGGCAAGTGGGTCTTCGCCATAAGACCCGCCGGATGGTACACTTGAGCGCTACAAGGCTTGCTAGGTGGTCCATGGTTTTCGGGCGTATGCCGAGTCGACTTCACCAAGGCGTTTGCCCGGTTGTCAAACCGAGCACGATCCGCACTGTTCTCCAAGCTGGCGGTTTCGAGGCTGGCGGTTCATCGATGGATGTCTCCAACGCCTTCCTTCACGGCCATCTCGAGGAGCAGGTTTCTTGTGAGCAACCGACCGGTTTCGTCGACGCATCTCTTCACAGGCATGTGTTTTTGCTGTCCGGTCTCTCTACGGGCTCAAGCAAGCTCCTCATGGCTGGTACCGCGTATCGCCGGGTTCCTTCGGACACCGGGCTTCGCGTCACTCGCCGGATGCCTCGTTGTTCGTCTATCACCGCGGCGACACGACCGCATATTTGCTCCTCTCGTCGGCGACATCATCTCGACGGCTTCCTCCGCAGCCCTTCTTGCCAGATTACTCTCCGCTGCGTGATGAGTTTGCCATCAAGGACACAGGCGCTCAACATTATTTCCTTGGCATTGAGGTCGTTCGGCGACCGGACGGCTTCTTTCTTCATCGGCAGGATATCGCCACGAGCTACTTGGCGTGCCGACATGCTCAACTGTTACCTGTTGCTACTCCTGTTGGCACGAAGGCCAAGGTTTCGCTCTCGGGGCTCTCCGTGTCGGATGCTCCGTTCTACGGTCCATTGTTGGTGCTCTTGATGTCGACTCTCACTCGGCGGATTTCTGATATGTTGTTCAGCGGTGTATCTCGCATATGCACGCCTCGTGACTCCCATTGGACCCTCGCGAAGCGGATTCTCCGTTACATCTGCGCACGATGGCTCTTGGGCTTACTCTCACGGCGTCCACTTCTCTCGGAGATGGTGGCCTACTCCGACGCTGATCGGGCGGCTGCCCGACACCCGTCGGTCCACCTCGCTACTCTGCGTTTACCTCGGTCCTTCACTCGTCTCGTGGTCGCCCAAGAGACAACCTCTGATTCGCGCTCTAGCGCGGAGGCTGAAATACCGAGCTGTGGCTAACGCCGTCGCCTAGTGCACAGCACGACATTACTTCAGAGTTGCATCATGATGTCTCCCGAGCTACGGTTGTCTACCGTGACAACGTTCTGCGGTATACCTTTCCGCCAACCCGTTCATCATCGTCGGACTAAGCACATTGAGCTGGACATTCACTTTGTCTTGGCGAGGTGGCCCTTGGGCGTATTCGGGTCCTCCATGTTCCGACCGCACTGTGATTCGGCGATGTGATGACTAAGGGACTGCCGACTTCCACCTTCGAGGAGTTTCGCTCCAGTCTCTGCGTCTCCGGCGCCGCTTCGACTGCGGGGGGGTGTTTAATATATTGTGTGCGTGTATATTGTGTCTTGGGCCCACCTCCTAGTTCCTCTGTATAATTAAGGTTATGGCCCCTTCTGTACTCATATATACGTGCCTGGTGCACCGATCAATGCATTGTGTTGCACTGCCTATTCTTTCCCTTCTACACTTCAAGATAGAATTAATACATGTGACTTGCTCCTAAGAAGACAAATCCCACCTGAATGTACAATATGCTCATTATGTGGTGATCAACCTATTGAAGATCATATGCACCTTTTTTTCTCCTGCCCTTTCAGTCAAGGGTTTTGGTGGAGCATCAACATGGAATTTAACACTGATAATAGCATTCACAACATGAGCACTGATGCCAAGCACAAATATAGTTTGGACTTCTTCATGGAAATCATGACCATTGGTTGTTGGAGTATATTGAATCAAAGAAATGGCAAAATATATGATAACATTGATTCCCCCATCAATCAATGCAAGATAGACTTCACTACCACCTTCTATGAAACTACTATCAGAGCAAAGCAAAGCATCAAAGAGGGCATGCTATCATGGCTAGATTGTAGTATTTAAGTTATTTCTCTCTTTGTATTTTTTTTCCTTTCTTTGTCCTGGCGAGACTTGTATGTAAAGTTATTTTTACATATTTAATAGACGACGCCGACGTCGCGGCGTCTCGGCTCGACCCATGTGCCGACGAGCGCCTCCCGCCGCAGTTCCAGGTCCACCTGCTCCGGCCACGGCCTCCTCCTCCTCCCCTTCCACTGGAACGCCCTCACACGAGCCTACGTACGCCTCGGCTCTCCCGGCGCCGCGCTCTACGTGGCGATCCACATGTTCCGCCACGGCGCGCACCCCAATTGCTGCACCTTCCCGCTCGCACTCAAGGCGGCAGCCCGGGCCACGCCCCCCGCCTCCAGCTTGTGCTGCCAGCTCCACGCTGCCGCCTCCAAGCGCGGCCTCGCGCGTCACCCCTTCACCGAGAGCGATCTCATCAGCTGCTACGCCAAGGCTGGCGACCTGGATGCCGCCCGCAGAGTGTTCGACGAAAATCCCCACCGGGAACTCGGTTTGAACTCCACCATAAGCAGCCTCTCTCAACCTGGGAAATCCAAAGAGCCGTTGGCTTTGTTTGTCAAGCTGCGGAGGTGTGGCGTGGTGCCAGATGATTTGACCATGGTGAGTTTCATGTGGTCTTGCTGCGCCGTTGGAGATATTCGCTTGGTAGAGCAGCTGCACAAGTGCATGTTACAATGCAAGCGGTCAGGCCGGTTTGACGTGTCTCTCTCCAACGCGTTGGTCGATATTATGCCAAGTGTGGCCGCACAGATCTTGCAGGGAGGGTGTTCACGAGAATGCCTCTCAAGTATGTGTCGTCGTGGACAACCATGATTACAGGACTTGCAACACATGGTGAGGAGCAGCGTGCACTAAGCATGTTTGATGAAATGAGGAATGAAGGGGTGCCGCCAAACATGGTGAGGATGTTGACACCGCTCTCTGCTTGCTCACACAGAGGGCTGGTAGATACTGGGATGGGCTTGCTGAAGCAAATGGAAGATGGAGAGATTAAGGTAGCACCAACCGTTGAACACTACCGGTGTGTGGTTGATATGCTTGGTAGAGTTGGTTTGGTGGATGAGTCGCGTGCCTTGGCGGAGCACAGAATGCCGATGAAGGCAAATGTGGTGATATGGGGAACATTGCTTGGTGCATGCGAGAAGCACTGCAATGTGAATGTTGGGAAGTTGACGGCCGAGCAACTACTAGCGGCTGAGCCATGGAATGACGGGGTTTATGTAGTGCTGTCCAACATATACGCTGCTGCTGGCATGTGGGGTGAGGTAGAGATGGTGAGGAAGATGATATCGGAGAGGAAAGTTACGAAGTTCCCAGGCTGCAGCCTACAGCTCTGTAAAAAAGCCGCCGTTGAACTACTAAAGGTCTGTTCTTTGCTTCACTGATACTTATTCAATACCTAGTTCTCCAATCTCGTTATCAAAATCATGATGGAAACTCATTTGCAGATACGGTCGTTGTTGTAGTTTGTCGATCACTGTTTTGATCGCTTTGGTTTTTTCCCTTTCCCTCGCTTAGGTAAAAGTTTGGTCTTTTATGACTTTGCTCTTTGCCGGCGTGTTTCTTTGGCGAGGTCGCCAAAGAAACACTGTTTTGATCTGCTCCAGTTAGATTTCTCTGACTTTTATCCAATGCTAGAGGTGTGTTTTCTAGTGATTACATGGGTACTGAGCGAGATCTTAAATCTTTGTAGTAGATCTCCATTAAAACTGACGCCCACTTCTGCCTTAAAGAACCATACTCCAAATCGATCTTAAGGTAGGCTTACCTAATGATTTGGACAACCGTATTGTATCCCAAATAACTAACCCATGTGACTGCAAATTTTTAGTCTTACTAATTCTGCCTTCTCCTTTCAGTCCACTGCATTTGGTAGAATACGCAGATTCCCACGAATCTTTGGAGAGAAAAGAAAAGATTCCCACGCAATTGCTTTGTTATTGCAATAACTATAGCACTATTCTTAATGCACAAAATACACATCCTGGTGACACTTGGCGATAACTGCAGTTGTCAGCTAAAATCTTATCCTAGTGATAGGCTAGCAAACAACTTACAGGTCTTGGGTAGCTCGAAAGCCGTGCTGCTTTTGTCATAGCATGGTGACAGCAAGTACACAAAAACACTCACGGGTGCATATCATATATGCATACAAAACATGGCTTCTCAGCCAGAGACATCTTTTTACTAGAATCCTCCAACCCCCCCTTCAGTTGCATCACCATGCTAAAAGGAAGCATAGCCAAAAGCTTCTAGGAACACAAATCCAGAACCAGGAGCAACAGGAATGGGCTCCTTTGCTAATGGCCAGAATGGTTCGGAGCTTGGCATCCAGATGCCGGCCATGGGGGGCAGCGCGGTGCCGGAGCCTCCCACAACATCTGTAGCAGCAAGATGTCCACGGCTGGACATGGCCATGGTGGCAACCAGAGCTGCAGCCCTCGTGATGGCGCTGCTCTCAATGTCGCTCATGGTCTCCGCCAAGCAACGGGGTAGTCTCATCATCTTTGGCATCGAGATTCCACTGTATGCCAAATGGTCCCTCTCTGATTCGCTCAAGTAAGTCTTTGAACTGTTGTAGTTTGAAATCTGTAAACAATCTCCGTGCACAATACTGAGTTCTGATGGTGTTGTTCGTAACTTCAGATCCTTGGTTGGCATATCTGCGGCAGCAGCTGCCTACTCTCTGGCACAACTTCTGTCGATTGCATACAAGGCCTTGAAGAAAGTCCCTGCGGTTCCATCCAGGCGCTATGCCTGGATGCTGTTAGCTGGTGATCAGGTAAGTTATGGTGATTTTGATCTGATTATGCATTGTCTAGTAATTATCATTGTTATTTGTGCTCTGATGATTAGATTTTATTTTTTAGTCATGTTTTTCATACTTTATTTCCCTGTTTGTGATGTCTGCATAAAAGTGACTGTTTCCTCTATGTTATGTAATACTCTTATGTATTTTATGGGCGGGTCAGTAGCCAGTACTAGTATAGGCGGTTGGTTGAGTTAGTTCTAAGTTACGACTGAAGAAATCTCATGCTAGCAACTGGCATCTTAGTACACAATTTATTTAGTCTCTTGTCACTAGCTTGCCATGTCTGTATGTTGGCTACATAAAAATAGTTCCGTTACTTTTCTTCTTCTTGAATGTGCACTTAAATATGCATCACTTTGTGTTAGGAGGAATCACCAAAGATGGTGAGAGTCTTTACAAACCAAACAATAAACTTAAGTTGGAAAAAAAAACCAACGCAAAGAGAACAACAAACTAGCAAAAGACGGAAGGAAGCGGTAAAAAAGTTTCCTTGCTTGATTTAGATGGAATGTTTGTCACTAGCCATAAAAGACTACAGAAAATGAATCCTTTTTATAGCTTGCAGAGAAATTATTCTGTTTTTTGTGCATGTGAGTGTGCAATGTTGTAAAGTATTCCCATTCTGTTCTTTATCAATGCACACTGATATCACTTTATAAACATATCACTTTTTTGTACATGTGAGTGCATTTTGTCACCTAGTCTTATGCATTCGAGAAATACACTGATATCACTTTATAAACATATTTTAGATAAGTATATTCTGCACTTTTATTAGAAATACGCATGAGCAAAATTGAGTATGATGTACATGCGCGGCAGTATAAGGATTCAGTTGTGCTAAATATAAAATAAAAGTCCATAAGGGATGTTTGCTTTTTCTTCAAAATATTGTGAGTTAAACTCCACAGTGGCAGCCAACTAGGTGAAGAGCAAAGGCAAATCATATTTGAGCAAACTAATGTTTGTACAGAAAAACTTTTTTCTGAATTTTCTGTTACATACTCCCTCCGTTCCTAAATAATTGTCTTTCTAGAGATTTCAACAAGTGACTACATACGGAGCAAAATGAGTGAACCTACACTTTAAAACATGTCTACATACATCCGTATGTTGTAGTCCATTTGAGATGGCTAGAAAGACAATTATTTGGGAACGGAGGGAGTAGTTGGTATGGCGTTTCTTCACTGGCCCTCGCAGGAGTTGATACATGGTAAATGCACATGTTTTTTTTTTTTGGCATTGATATTTTTTTATCCGGCATTGTTTTCTCATGCTATTTATAAGATGAAGAATGATTTATAATAGTCATAGATTAAATCTTAGCAAACAAACTACCAACTAATTCATTACCGAATCCTTAGTAGCACCATGCATATGATTATTTTCGCACTCCTCCCAATCAAAATTAATGCTGCTTAAAAGACACATTTATCTGTTTCTTTTGAGCACTGATGCATTCACTATGCCATTTGACAAGTTACATTGAAGTGATTGAAGAAATCTGAAAGTTTACCACATAAAAATAGTCACCGAATCACTCCAGTGCCCCTACCAATGCAAGCTTTCTTTACGATGTTTGCCCTTAAGCTTTTGTTTGCTTCCAAACTTTGTTTCCCAGGCAGCGTGAGACTAAATCTGCGCAGTTGCGCGATCATGACCCTTTGTTAGCTTTGACAAATAACATCTGAACTTTTTGAACTCTGCTAGTGTCTTGACATTTCGATGGAATTGAAGAATAACACGGCTGGTGCATCCTGGCAGGTCTTTGCTTATGCGATGCTGAGCGCAGGATCAGCAGCGGCGGCCGTCGCAAATTTGAACCGCACCGGCATCCGGCACACGGCGCTTCCCAACTTTTGCAAGCCATTGCCACGTTTCTGCGACCTATCAGCAGCCTCCATCGTGTGCGCCTTTCTCAGCTGCGCCTTCCTTGCGGCATCCGCCGTAATCGATGTTATCTGGCTGTCAAATCTGTGAGATGGTGGCAAACCAGTTCACTCCTTCGCAGGGAGTTCAAAACTTTCCAGGGTGCTGCGCCTTTAGGACGATGCGCCGAACCTGAACCTGTAAAGTGTCCTGAAGTCATGTGAGTTCGCTGCTTGTGCAAACTGGAGCCCCCTCGGTGCAATGGATTGCATCACCTGGATGTTGATTTCCGGTGTTGCGAGTATGTGTTTTTGCTCCAGGATGTTCTGAACTTCTGATCGGTTGCCGCTTCAGTTCAGTAAAAAGATTGACAATTCCACGCGCACCCAAAAAAGAAAGTTAACACTGACAGCTGTGGGTACACATGGACACTTGTCTACATCACACTCGCAATCAGCACGCACACCTACCTCTACCTGTTCCAAAATTCCAACCACTTAATGACGCTTATCATCATGGTAGCAGCAGCCATATCTGCATCTGCAGTGACGCAGCGGCAGCTAGGCGCGCGACACGCCCAAACCGATAGAGTATCAGGATAGCTCCGGAGAAAAAGCGAAGACGACAACGCAGGCGAGCCCGAAGATATCGACTCGCTCGCACGCACTCAACTCACACGAGGCGACTGACTTCGCCGTTTTCGTTCGTTCACTCGAGTGAGTCGGCTGACTCCTTTATCGTCTTCCTCTCCTCTCCTCCACGAGCTTCCTTTTCAACCGCCACCTTCCTCTCGCGGCCAATTCTTCCACTTGTACGGTTGTACCCCTGCCGTCTCCCCCACTCCATCGCTGCCCCCCCGCGGATGCCGCCCAAGGTGTCCGCCGTCGCCGCCGGCGAGGCCCACACGCTCGCACTCACCAGTAAGCAACCCCCCACGTGGCCACTTTTGTCACGCGGATTCTTCCGGGCATCGCCGGAATTCGGGATCTGAGGGGTGATTTTGCTCGTGGCTTGCAGGTAACGGGGAGGTGTACTCATGGGGGCGGGGCACGTTCGGCCGCCTTGGCACCGGTCGCGAGGCGGACGTGCACGTGCCCACCGCCGTCGCTGCTCCTGCTGCGGGGAGGCAGCGGCCCAGGTTCACCGCCGTCGCCGCCGGCGCGTACCACAGCCTCGCGCTGGACGGTTCGTGCTCTATGCCTCCATCTCGTCCGCTTTTTCTGCTACTGTACTTCTCTCCGTGGTAGTAAAAGCGAAACTAGACATTGTTGTAGTACAGCAATTTGGGTTGGGATCTGGGAAATACTGTCTGAAGTACTTGCAGCATTCTGAACTTCTGGTGTCTGTGCGGCTTGTGGGGAGTGGTAGATGCACTAGCCTGAAAACTGGAATTGATCTTACAGTGGCTCAAAACGTGAGCCTGCCTGAGTCCATTTTAAGGTTGTCACTAACCTGGCAATTTTATTTGCCGGTCATGCAGTCTGTAAGTTAAAATGATGCCCATGGTCCAGGCCATGTGTGATTTCTCTTGATTTCACAAGCATTTGGGCTTTTATACGATACGTGCATGCATGTGCATTGAATTTTTCTGCGGTTGATTTCTGTAACTGTTCATGTGGACTGTGGTCTGGACCTGACCATGATTTACTGACTGAACAGATCTGTGAGAATTTCCAGTACACTAAACATCCCTTGTTTGTCTAGGTTCTTGGTGCATGAAAAATACGTCGTTTCACGTGCCTTCCCCATTTATTGGTTTATACTAGTCTTAACTGTAAATGATTTCTTAGCCTCAACAGTAGGGAAACGCAATTACTAATAGTATGATGAAGGTTGATACTTAAATGTCATTGGTAATGAATACTCTTCAACATTGCAGATGAAGGCTCACTCTGGTCATGGGGCTACAATATCTGTATCCTTTATACTGCTTGTGTTATTTTGAACTTTGTCATATCGAAATCGCTCTAGTAATATCATTGCCAAGTTGCCATTATCGACTATTTAACTTTCTTGACTATCTAACGGACGGTCAGCTTGGCTATGGAGAAGAGAATTCCCTCTCTCCATGTTTGGTCGACGGTTTTCAAGATTTGGGTTCTCCTGAAACACTGCAGGACGAAGAACAGAATGCTCTTGCACGGACTCCTTTGAAGGTATAAAAGAAGCACCCCTTTTCAACTATCAACAGTTTGCAAGACTCTAAGCTTGAGAATTTTCTGCTTGATTAATCCTGATGTATGTTCTGTTACAGTTGTCTTCTGCGAAAGCTGGGGGCATGATGTCATTCGCAATAGACAGTCTTGGGGCCCTGTGGATGTGGGGGAATTGCCCCCAGCAGACTGATGATGGGGAGTTTTACATAGCAGCTACCTCAGCCCCACTGCCTGTGTGGGATTTCCATGGCCACACTGTAGTTAAGGTTGCCTGCGGTAATGAGCATGTTGTGGCTGCTGTGAGTGCTGGGGAGACGTATACAGGAGGTGACCTTGTTTGTTATTCCTGGGGCAACAACAACCATGGCCAGTTGGGTCTGGGTGACAAGGAAAGCAGGTCCCGTCCCGTGCTCATCTCAGAATTTAGTGAAGGCTCTTCATGGGAGGTGTATGAAATTGCATGTGGAGCTTGGCACACTGCTGTGCTCACCAACAAGAAGTCTTTTGATCAGGATCTAGAATCTCGGTGCTGGACATTTGGTATTGGTGACAATGGGCAGCTTGGCCATGGAACAACTGCCACCATCTGCTCCCCGCAGCCTGTCGATGGCTTGCCCACCGGTTCCTTCCTCATCTCTCTTGATTGTGGATTGTTCCACACAGCAGTAGTCTCCTCCGATGGAGAGGTGTGGTGCTGGGGCATGGAAAGAGGTCTCGGATTGTGCCCAGATGCTAGCTTTTCAGGAATGGACGCAGGGGATGCTCTGTACCCCATAAGAGTTCAGTCTCCTGAGACAAATGGGTTCAAATTTCTGGGTCCAGTGCAGGTTGCCTGTGGAGCTGCCCACACTGTTCTTGTTGCCGGTGAGGGGTACAGGATGTGGGCATGGGGCCGTGGCCGCAGCGGCGTGCTTGGGAGAGACCAGACTACTGACAGTTACACTCCATGCGTTGTGATGTGGCCTCCTCTTGATGAGAACTTCCAAGAGATTCACGAGGACCAAGCGCAGGCATCGACATCAAGAGCGAATGACCGCACTAGCACTGAGCTGGAGCTGAAGTTATCTGCTGCCTCGGAGGAGCTGCAGTTCCTTAGGTCAAAACTGACACTCATGGAGAGATATGCCAACATACTCCACATTTCAATATTCCGCAAGCCAATGGACGAACGGACACTTCCTCGCTCACTTCAAGAGTCTGCAGTCTTTGACATCAGGAAGGAATTTGAGAACATCTTGGATTCGGCAGATACTGATGAGCTCGCTCGCTTGGAGATGTTTTACCGTAGCATGCTTTCTGGTGTTAAGGACAAGCTTCTCAAGAGAAAAGTTGAACTGATGGTCCAAGAATGCATTGTTTCACTCTCTGCAGGGAGGCAAACCCCGCGTGGTCAGTGAGTTGGAAGACAGTTCTAAACTGCAGTTTCGCTGTACAGAATAGAACTTATATTATACAGTTATGTGTTAAAATCGCAATAAGCTCTCTATGCAAACCTGTTGTTTCACCTATTTTGTCAACTTTCTACTGCAACGTAGACCAATTATTTGGTATATACATCACCTATCACTGATGGTCACTTGGCTGACCATTTTATGGGCACGATCTGTGCTATCGTATAATCGTAGGGTTTATCGTGTTATTTTCTCCGTGTTAAATATTCTCAGTATGTACATACATTATCTAAGATCAGCTATATATGTGGCAACACTAGCAACTAAAAAACCATAGTTAGATAGGTAGCAGCAGGCAAATATAGTGTCTTTTGATGTTTTATCATCAGACAACTTACTCAAGTGAATATCTATCTCGCTTAATATAAAAATATGATCCTTGTGTCATGAACCTAAAATAGGCTTTTATCGCTTATTTGCATCGTTCTTTCATTCAACATTGTTGTTTTGTTGGAAGCGATATGTTTTAAAAGGTGACATGAGTTCTCTTGAAGTAGCTTGGGAGTTGATTTGCACCAAACAGCTGGTTATCTCAGTAGCTTTGGAAACTGACCTGCCACGCAGAGGCGCGGCGACACGCTGCGCCCATGAAAGAGCCTGTTCAAATGCTTGTTGCTTTGGCAAGGAAAAAAACAATTTTGTATAAATATCACATAATCAAACTTCTGTCTAGCCTTTGTCGGACCTACTGTATATCAACCAGTCTCAATACATGTCGCAGTAAATATGAAATAGAATTTATGCTTCCGTAGAAGTAGCCATTTCCTATCTTAGGTCTGAAACTACACTAAACATCCAAAAACAATAGAAATATTGTGCCAGGAATTTTAAAATCCTTACAAATATGGGAAAGTAAGCACTGCCTTGCAGCAAACAATTACCTTATGTAGTCTCATTTTACATCACGGCCTTGTTTTGTTTTTCAATGAAAACAGAAGCAGGGGTGGTGCCCTTGAAGATCATTCTTTTTACATCATGTTCGTTTGGAAGACTGAGGCGATCATTCTGAGCATTGGCACCATTGTTCAAAAAATCAAGTAAAAGCAGTGTGGTAGACAGCGCCGGATGAATGGAGAAGTAGAATGGTGTCACATAGGCACACATAGGACTTGTACTTTCTTTTCTTCAATATAGCGTCTACCAATAATGAAAATACTTTTTACCCTTGTGCGTCCTGTAAACATGGCCAATATCTTCACTGATGCTGATGCATCTAATGGAGTACAGTCCCTAATAATGTGCTCTTCTTCTCACTTGTTTATTTATGTACACTCCGATGGTAGGATCATAATCATAGGATCTTAACTATCAGGATCATAGAAACAAAGATTCTATGAACTAAAATCGTAAAATCAGAGGAGTTAGATTGTATCCTAAAGTCCTAGAATCGCATAACAGAATCGCGATTCTGACAACCTTGTGACCAAAATCACTGTATCAAACAGTCCATAAGCATCGTCGAGTTCCGACCGGGGGAAATAATAATAAAAACATGATTCATATAAGTTCCTACTACTCAGAGCCAACTTAAAGAAATCTCAGAGTCTGATAGCTGAGTCGGATCTCCTCCTTCTTTCCAAACTCCAACAAATAGATGGCGCACTTTGGCAAGGTCTTCTCCTCCCTAGCTGTCACAGATGCCGAGCCCTTGAGTCGCGCGATAGCCACCACCACGACGCCGTCGTACGCCAGCTTCGGAAGTGCCATGAGCCCCCCACCACCCTCTTGTTCGCCGCGGCCGCGTCAAATCTGAAGGACGCAGCGGAGAGCACGAAGCCGAGAGCACGCGTAGCTAGTCAAGCCGTCGGGTGGAGGAGGAGAACCCCGTGTGCTGCAGCGGATCTCCCTTTCTATCCATCTCTGCCTCTGTGTGTGTGTGTATTTTATATGGTAAGTGCATCTAGTGCCACCCCTAATTGATTTGGGAGTATTGACGACAAACTTGGTTGAGAGACTAATGTGTGTGAGGTTCATATGAGAACACATGTAGAAGTCCCTATTGATTCGGTTTACCCATTGAAGATGACCCCTAAAAATGTATGAAGGCAAAGCAGACAACGGTGGTTCGCGAAGACAATCGTGTTGAAGATAATGACATGTGAAGACATACGCTTGAAGACAATGGAATGCAAAGACATGGTCTTTTGGCAGTTTCATTTTCTTCTTTCGTGAGTCATAGGAACCACCAAACTGTTAAGTGGAGTTGAGGTAAACAAAGTCAGAAAATTGATGTGATGCTCAACCTAAAATCCTATGTTAGCGAAGACAAATGAGAGAAAATCTTATCCTGTGTTGGACGAGTCAGCTTTACTTGTAGCCCAAGTCAAGCTGCCGCATGGGTTCAGATTCCAACTGTTGGGCACGTGTCAATTCCCAAATGACTCAAGGCCATTTTGGACAAATCATGTCGGGTTGCCCCTGGCTATAAATAGCCCACTCCCTCCACCAGAAGTTGATGGCTGCTCCGAGTTAAGAGTATAGCTTTTGTCATTTGAGAGCAACCAACCTCCGAAGCCATTGAGACCGAATCCTTGCGAGGACAAACCCAAAACATCCAGAGCCCAAAGAGTTTTGAGCATCACTGAAGTCTTTGTGTTCCGCGTGAACCGTAGACTTATTACACTTGAAGACCGTGATTTTTCAGTCGGTTAGGCGTCGCGTTTTGAGCATCCAAGAGTCATTGTGGATTGCCGGTGAACGAAGTCTGTGAAGGTTTGGAAGTCTACCTTGAAGACTTACCTGAGTGATTGGGCGAGATCTGTGGGTCTTTACTCAAGGGGAATAAGGTGAAGACATGGTCTTTTGAGTTTAATCTTAGCCTCCCTAACCAGACATACAGTTGTCACAGCAACTGAAACTGGTTTACCAAATCCTTATCTTCATTGAGCAACCGGTTCTATCACTTCACTCCCCTACTTACAGTCTAGCTCCGAGAAGTCTTTGCATGCCTGTTTTGCTCGAAGACATTGTGTGAAGGCATTCACTCTGATTACATATTTGTCTTCATACTATCTTCCAAATCTGATCTGTTCTACCTAGCTACTACTTGTCTTTGTGCGACACCTATGCTGTACTTTGACATCTTTGCATGACTAGTGTAGTTTATCTTCAGTTGTATCTTGTTTAGTTACTATTTTAGCTTCCTGTCTTCGAAGACATTGCCTGTTTCGAAGATTTTCATAAAAATCGCCTATTCACCCCCCTCTAGTCGATAGCAAGCACTTTCAATTGGTATCAGAGCAAGGTGCTCCCTTGTTCTGTGTGATTCGGTTTAACCACCTGGAGTTTTAGCTATGTCGACTGAAGGGATAATCAAAGTTTCCGCTGCTTGCCCTGATGGCACTGATACATCTTCAATGTATCTATAATTTTTCATTGTTCCATGCTGTTATATTATCAATCTTGGATGTTTTACATTTAATATATAGCAACTTTATATCATTTTTTGGGACTAACCAATTGACATAGTGCCCAGTGCCAGTTGCTGCTTTTTGCTTGTTTTTTACTTCGCAGAATATCCATATCAAATGGAGTCCAAACACAGCGGAACTTTTTGGAGATTTTTTTCTGCCCAAAAGACAACTTGGGAGCCAAGGAAGTGCAGGAGGGGAGGCCTATGGGGCCCACAAGGCACCAGGGCGCGCTAGAGGCCCTTGGCGCACCCTTGTGGGTAGTGGGGCCCATGGGTGGCCTCTCCACCGCCTCTTAGCTCTATAAATACACAGATATTTCAGAAACCCTAAAGGAGTCGACGAAAAACAATTCCAGCCACCGCAAGTTCCAGAACCACGAGATCTAATCTAGAGCCTTTTTCCGGCACCTTGCCGGAGGGGGAAACGATCACGGAGGGGCTCATCATCCTCATTGGTGCCCCTCCGATGATGCGTGATTAGTTTATCATAGACCTACGGGTCCGTAGGGAGTAGCTAGATGGCTTCTTCTCTCTTTTTGATTCTCAATACGATGTTCTCCTCGATGTTCTTAGAGATCTATTTGATGCTATGACTTTTTGCGGTGTGTTTGTTGGGATCCGATGAATTGCGAGTTTATGATCGGTTCTATCTATGAATATTATTTGAGTCTTCTCTGAACTCTTTTATGCATGATCTTTATAGCCTCGTATTTCTTCTCTGAAACTTTGGTTTGGTTTGGCCAACTAGATTAATTTTTCTTGCAATGGGAAGAGGTGCTTTGTGATGGGTTCGATCTTGCGGTGCTCAATTTCAGTGACAGAAGGAGAAGTGACATGCAGGTATCATTTCTATAAAGGATAAAAAGATGGGGTATATTCCTACATGAATAGATTTTGTCTACATCATGTCATCATTCTTATTGCATTACTCCGTTTTTCCATGAAACTTTGGTTTGATTTGGCCAACTAGATTAATTTTTCTTGCAATGGGAAGAGGTGCTTTGTGATGGGTTCGATCTTGCGGTGCTCAATTTCAGTGACAGAAGGAGAAGTGACATGCAGGTATCATTTCTATAAAGGATAAAAAGATGGGGTCTATTCCTACATGAATAGATTTTGTCTACATCATGTCATCGTTCTTATTGCATTACTCCGTTTTTCCATGAACTTAATACAATAGATGCATGCTGGATAGCAGTCGCTGTGTGGGGTAATAGTAGCATAGGGTGTAGATTTCACTAGTGGCTTCTCTCGAGAAAAGTAGCATACAGTGGGTAAACAAATTACTGTTGGGCAATTGATAGAACCTCAAATAATTATGACGATATCCAGGCAATGATCATTATATAGGCATCACGTCCAAGATTAGTAGACCGACTCCTGCCTGCATCTACTACTATTACTCCACACATCGACCGCTATCCAGCATGCATCTAGTGTATTAAGTTCATGGAGAAACGAAGTATTGCAATAAGAACGATGACATGATGTAGACAAGATCTATTCATGTAGGAATAGCCCCCATTTTGTTATCCTTAATAGCAACGATACATACATGTCTTACTGCCTCTTCTGTCACTGGGAAAAGAACACCGTACGATCGAACCCATCACAAAGCACCTCTTCCCATGGCAAGAAAAATCGATCTAGTTGGCCTAACTAAAAAAAGATTCGAAGAAGGAATATGAGGTTATAAGTAATCATGCATATAATACATCAAAGAAACTCAAATAACTTTCATGGATATAGAACTGATCATAAACTCAAAGTTCATCGGATCCCAACAAACACACAGCAAAAAGAGTTACATCAAATAGATCTCCAAGAGATCATTGTATTGAGAATCAAAGCGAGAGAGAGAGAGAGAGGAAGCCATCTAGATACTAACTACGGGCCCGTAGGTCTACAATGAACTACTCACGCATCATCGAAGAGGCACCAATGATGATGATGAACCCCTCCGTGATTGTATCTAGATTGGATCTGGTGGTTCTGGAACTTGCCGCGGCTGGAATTGTGTTACGTCGACTACCCTAAGGTTTTTGGATTTTGGGGGTATTTATAGAGCAAAGAGGCTGTGCGGGAGGCGGCCCAGGTGGGCACAACCCACCAGGGCACGCCTAGCCCCCCAGGCGCGCCCAGGTGGGTTGTGCTCCCCTTGGAGCCCCCCTCTGAAACTTCGTTGGTCCAACAGGTGTCTTCTGGTCTAGAAAAGTTCTCGAAAAAGTTTCGCTATGTTTGGACTCCGTTTGGTACTGATATTCTGCAAAGTACAAAATAAGCAAAAAAACAGCAACTGGCACTGGGCACTATGTCAATAGGTTAGTTCCAAAATATGATATAAAGTTGCTATAAAATGATTGTAAAACATCCAAGAATAATAATATAACAGCATGGAACAATAAAAAATTATAGATACGTTGGAGACGTATCAGCATCCCCAAGCTTAATTCCTGCTCGTCCTCGAGTAGGTAAATGATAAAAAACAGATTTTTTGATGTGGAATGCTACCTCACATGTTCATCACATATTCTGTTCTTTTGCATCATGGACATTTGGACTTTTATATGGTTTGAAGCAATAGTCTAGTTTTGACATGAAGATTTCAATACTCAAGCATATCAACAAGCAACCATGTCTTTCAAAATATCAACACTAAATCAAGTTATCCCTAGTCAATCATTGATCCATTCATGGAATACACTCGCATATTAGCTACACCCAATGCTCAAGTACGATCATAGTGCCCCTTAGTTGGTGCTTTATAAGAGAAGATGGAGATTCAAAATTAAAATTGCATAAAGTAAATAGAAAGGCCCTTCGCAGAGGGAAGTAGGGATTTGTAGAGGTGCCAGAGCTCAAAGCTTAAATTGAGAGATAAATTTTTTGAGAGGCATACTTTTCCCGTCAACGAAAACGATCGAGTAATTCCCAACACTTTCCATGATAGATATATAATAGGCGGTTCCCAAACAGAAAATAACGTTTGTTCCTTTTTCCACCATTCTTTCACTTTCCATGGCTAGTCGTATCCACGGGTGCCTTCCATACCAACACTTTCCAAGGAATTTATTATTTGATAACATAAAGTAAATTTCTTTTTCATTTAGGGACTGGGCATCCCTATTACCACCGTACTCTCATGCAATGACAAGTGAATAAACACTCATCTTGAGAATAACACATCTAGAATGGAAAATATTGGCCACCCCCTGCCGCTTCATGAGCGGTACGAGCACACAAAAAGGAAATTTATTTTAAGAATTAGAGATGGCACATACAAATTTGCTTAGAACGGCACGAGAATACCGCATATAGGTAGGTATGGTGGACTCATATGGAAAAACTGGGTTTTAAACATGTTGGATCCACAAGTAGTATTTCTACTTAGTACAAGTGGAGGCTAGCAAAAAGATTGAGAAGCAACCAACCAACAAATGAAAAATCACATAAACGAGCATTAAACATAACTAACACCGAATACTGCACCACAAGTAGGATGTAATTTCATTGCATAACTATTGACTTTCATGCTTGCATAGGGAATCACAAACCTTAACACCAATATTCTTACTAAAGCACATTACTCACCAACATGACTCACATATTACTATCATCATATCTCAAAACTATTACAAAGAATCAAGTTTATTTTGTCCAATGATCTTCATGAAAGTTTTTATTATATCCCTCTTGAATATCTATCACTTTGGGACTAGTTTCACATGTTGCAATTGCTTTTGACAAGCTCAAACAAATTTAAGTGAAGAACACAAGAATAAAATTTTCTTCTCCCAAAATAATATAAGTGAAGCATGAGAGGGTTTCTTAAAAATTACTAACTCTCAAATAAATCTAAGTGAAGCATGAGATCGTTTCTTCAAAAATATTAAAGCACATCGTGCTCAAAAAGATATAAGTGAAGCACTAGAGCAATTCCATAGCTCAAAAAATTTAAGTGAAGCATAAAGAGCAATTCTAACAAATCATAGCATAATTTTGGCTCTCTCAAATAGGTGTGTCCAGCAAGGATACTTGTGACAAACTAAAAATCAAAACAAGCAAAGACTCATATAATACAATACGCTCCAAGCAAAACTCATGATATGTGACGAATAAAAATATAGCTCCAAGTAAAATACCGATGGTCGTTAGAAGAAAGAAAGGATGCCACTCGGGGCATCGCCAAGCTTAGTTGCTTGATCCTCCTGGGATATTATCTTTGGGTGCCATGGGGCATCCCCATGCTTTGGCACTTCTTACTCCTTATTCCTTCATTCATCGTGATCTCATCCAAAACATGAAAACTTCAATCACACAAAACTTAACAAAACCTCCGTGAGATCCGTTAGTATAACAAAGCAAATCACGACTCTAAGTACTGTTGCAAACACATTCATATTTTATTTTTGCATTATATCTACTGTATTCCAACTTTTCTATGGCTTATACCCCCCGATAAAGTCCATAGATTCATCAAAATAAGCACATAACGCAAAGAAAACAGAAACTGTCAAAAACATAATAGTGTGTAGCAATCTGAAAACTTCGTATACTTCTGTAACTCCCAAAATTCAGTGAATTTTCAAAATTCTTTTACTGGACGCAAATTTCTGTTTTTCAACAAGATCAAATCAAGTATCACCCAACATGATCCCAAAGGCTTTGCTTGGCCCAAACACTAGTTAAAACATAAAAACACAATCATAAATATAGCATAATTATGTAAAGACTTAAGAACAGAAAGAAAAAGGCAAAAATAAATTTTCTTCGTTGGGTTGCCTCCCAACAAGCGCTATCGTTTTATGCCCCTAGCTAGGCATAATATTTTATTGATGCTCACATGAAAGATAAGAATTGAAGCACAAAGAGAGCATCATAAAACATGTGACAAACACAGTTAAGTCTAACATACTTCCTATGCATAGGCATTTTATAAGCAAATAAGTTATCAAGACAAGAAATATCTAGCATATGCAAGGAAGAAGAATAAGACATTGGCAATCTTAACATAACGAGAGGTAATTTAGTAACATGAAAATTTCTACAACCATATTTTCCTCTCTAATAATAATTACATGTGGGATCATATTCAAATTCAACAATATAACTATCACATAACATATTCTCTACATGATACACATGCATGCAAAGTTGACACTCTTCCAAAATAGTGGGATTATCATCAAATAAAGTCATGACCTCTCCAAGCCCACTTTTATCAAAAATTTCAAAAGGTTGATCATTCTCCAAAGTAGTGGGATCATTATTACCTAAAGTTGACACTCTTCCAAACCCACTTTCGATATTATCGCAAACATATTCATCTTGAGGCTTAAATACATTTTCAAGATCATAAGAATCATTATCACCCCAATCATGATCATTGCAATAAGTAGTAGACATAACAAAAATTATCATCCCCAAGCTTGTAGCTTTACATATCGTTAGCATAATTGTCATTAATAAAATTTGTAATAACATCATTGCAATCCTGCCTTTCATTCAACGGGCTATCAAGTGTGGGTGCAATAGCAATAGTTTCATGTTTAACATAAGGAACTATAGCAAGTTCCTCTCCATAAGCATCAGTAATATTGGCATCAAGACCACAAGAATCGCAAGCATCATGTTCATCAAGAGGGGATAATTCAATCAAATCAACGGAATCATAATTATCCATCTTCATGCATATCATTATTTTCTTCCAAAGCAGAGGACATTCTCTCAATAAGTTCTTTAACATAGGCATTATGAGCATAACTTTCATAGCAATATTTAAGTATGTCAAAAAAAATTAGATTTGTAGAGAGTAATATCATACTTTTCAATCAAAGAAGCAACTTCAGAAGCACCCTTAAAAGCAACAGATTCTTCAATTTGTTCGATATCATAGTAACTATAAATTTCCTTGGAATAAGAAGATAAGATTTCATTGGCATTAAACTCACATAGATAGGGAAGATGTTTTCTAGGGTTCTTAGAGCAACAAGTAAAATCACAAATTTCACAAAGATTCCAAGCATATCATACCAAACAATTTATTTGATTCCATAAGAGCTTCCCCTTTTCAGACAAACAATAACGCACAAAGTGAGCATGCTCATCTAATGATTTTCCCTCAAATAGACTAGTTGGGGTTTCAGCACATACAAAAATGGATCGAAGATGACCCACATAGAAAACTTTAAGTGGAACCATATCAATAGATTTTTAGCAAGCGAAGAGGCAAGCAAATAGAGGCTCATGGCAACACAAGCAAACAAGAGATCTGACAAGAAAAAAGGCGAACGAAAAAGAAGGCGAATGTGACGCCCTCGATTCAATCGTACACTAATCATGCACGCAAATGTGTACGATCAAGATCAAGGACTCACGGGAAGATATGACAACACAACTCTAGACACAAACTAAAATAATACAAGCTTTATATTACAAGCCAGGGGCCTCGAGGGCTCGAATACATAAGCTTGAATACACAAGAGTCGTGAGCAACAATATCGAGTCTGAGACATGAGTTAGACAAGTTTGCCTTAAGAAGGCTAGCACAAAAGCAACATCGATCGAAAAGGCAAGGCCTCCTGCTGGGAGCCTCCTAACTACTCCTGGTCGTCGGCGGTCTTCACGTAGTAGTAGGCATCGACGGTGGCATCGCTCCTAGGCTCGACATCTGGTTGCATCAACCGGAAAGAAGAAGAAAGGGGAAACAGGGAAGCAAAGCAACCGTGAGTACTCATCAAAGTACTGCAAGCAAGGATCTACACTACATATGCAACATTATCAAAGGGAGGATGTATATGTGGGTGGGCTGCAGAAATGCGAGAATAGAGAAGGCCTAGTCCTATCGAAGACTAGCATCTTGAAACCACCATCTTGCAGCAACCGGAGGGAGTAGAGTAGCATAAAGTAAGTAGTAGAAGTGTTATCAACCTCGTCGGAGATCCTTTCTCGACTCCTGCGAGAAAGAAATCCCGAGCCATACTATCCGATTATCATCACAATCCAATTCTCATCGCAATCCATTGCTCATATCCATGTCTCATCTCAAGTATCCAGTTCTAGTTGTATCGATCGGGATACAACTCCAAGTGTCCGTTACCGTAGGGACGGACTATCGATAGATGTTTTCTTCCTGCAGGGTGCACCAACTTACCCACCACGCCGCTTAACTCCGGCGGACACACTTTCGTGGTCATGCCGGCCTCGGCCAAACAATACGCCGCAACCCGACCTAGGCTTAATAGAGGCCAGCACGCGGACTAAACCTATGCCTCCGGGGTCATGGGCCATCTCCCCAGAACTCAAGACGTTGCGTGGGCGGCGGTGAGCGACCTAGCTACCTCCTTCAACAAGGCAGCGCCACGCAGTCCAACCCGGCAGCGCGCTTCGATCGCCGACGCGTCTATTAAGTTTCGGCTGATGTATCGACGCAGAACGCCCATACTATGCCCACGTGATGGTTAGTGCTATCGGGCGAGGCCCCTCGGATCAAATATCCAAATCGTAGTGGATTAGGAAGCGCGGTAACAAGCGAGACTCACGAAGATGTGACCCGTTGCCCGTCTCGAGGACTTGCGGCAAGGGCTAGGAATGCCGCCACGCCTCGTAATTATCTCGCGGGCACCCTCCAGTCAACCCGACTCCACATCACTCGCAATTAAGCTCGCGCGGGCACCCCTCAGGGTCGACCCGTCTTTAGTAACATGGCTCAGTGTAAAGTCATAGTAATCAAAGTAATGGTGTGTCTAAACATCAAGGGAAAACCGAGGAATCACCCGGTGAATTCCACTCGATGTAGTCATCAAGGTGAGCGTAAGAGGATTCACCCTCGAGGTCCACACTTGAGGGTTGCACGACAGATTCGTAATGAAGTGGTTAAAGAGGAAATCACCCTCGATGACCACGGCCGAATAACTACACTCTGAGGTTAACATCGGAAGTCTTGATGAGGTCTCACCTCGGTACTCGATAGTAACCCAAGAGTGTCAAGCAACTAAGGGAAGTGATGTGCGGTGTCGGGGCTGGTCTTGATCCGTTGATCGGGTCTTCAATGATGAAGCAGGGCAACAAGGACAAGGTGGGGGTCACTAATGGGTCACTAACCAACCTATACTAAGCAGTTTAGGATAAGCGGTAAGGTACAACAAGAGGGTACAAAAGCAGGCTATGCATCGAATAGGTGCAAACAATAACGGTAGCAAAATCTAATGCAAGCATGAGAGAATGGAATGGGCGATATCGGGATGATCAAAGGGGGCGGTTGCCTGGTTGCTCTGGCAAGGAGGAGTCGTCGGTGACGTAGTCGATCACCGGGGCATCAGCAGCCTCGGGGTCTACCGGAGAAAAGGGGGGGAAGAAACAGTAAATACATAGCAAACAGAGGTAACACTAAGCATGACATGACGATACGTAGCACTAGGCGTGCTCTAACGCGGTACTACTCGTTGCAGACGAAGGGGGGAAACATCCGAGGGTGAATTCCTGACGTTAGGTGGATTCCGGACAAGGAAAAGAGGGGGAAAGTTCCATGTTCAGCATGCTAGGGGCATGTGACAGATGAACGGACAACGTATTCGGATTCGTTGGATTTTTCTGAGCAACTTTCATATAGAAAACATTTTCATCCGAGGAATGGTTTAATTTCTATGAATTTTTAAAGTTTAAACAATATTCTGGAATTATTTAAAAAACAGAAAAGGAAAATGACGTCATCATGGCGTCATTGTTGCATCAGCGGTCAACAGACTAGTTGAATAGTCAACAGGGGCCGGGACCCATTGGCGATGTTGGCGATGCCCGATCAGCCATTGACTAGGTCAGCAGGCGGCCGGGCCCCAGGGCCCGGGCGGTGACCCAGGCGGGCCCAGTGTGCCACGTCGGCGGCGTCGGGGTTTCGCCGCCGGCGGCGACAAAACAGCGGCGAGGTTCGCCGGACTTCGCTGAAAAACGCCACGAGGGCGTTTGGCCTTGGCCGGGCTCGTTCGGACGCGGGAGGAGCGCCCATCCAAGCTGTGACCTTAGCTCGGCGAGGCGGGCTGCAACGACGACGGCGTCGGCGAGGGCGGACGCCGGACTTCGGTCATCGTCGGGATCGGGCTGGGGGCGTTGCGGGCAAACCAAGCGGCTAGACGAGGCCTACGCGGTGCGGTGGCCTTGGCTGGCACAGCCCGTGACCATTTGGTCACGAGTCTTGCCGGCGACGAGATCCGCGTCGGAGCGTTCGGGCATCTCCAATGCGACCACTACGGCGACGGAAACGCGCGGGGAGAGAGAGAGAAGGACGACGACTGCTCACCGGGCCCTGTAGTTGTGCTCAAATGGGCTCGGGGAGGCGTGTCGTCACCGGAATCATCGCCGGAGTTGAAGATGGCCGTAGGGGAAGAAGAGGTCGTCGGGCTCGTCTCGGTGGCTTCCGGCTCCAATGGCTTGGACAGGACGACGCAGAGGACGACGGCGGAGCGCTACGTCATCGGGGCGAGGCGAGGGGTCGACAGGGAGCGTGGGATCGACGGCGCGCGGCAGCGGCTCGCTCGGTGAGGGAGGAGAAGGGTGAGGGGGAGCGAGGAGGAGTCTGGTGGGGAGAGGGAGAGGTGGAGCGGGGCAAGTGGGGAGCGGGGGAGTGAGCCCGAGGCGCGCTCGTGGCGGCCTTATCCTCATCGTCCACGACGGCGAGGTGGTCTTGGCGGGCGCAAGACTGTCATGGGCGTGATCGGAGGCGATGGAGGGAAGGCGACTCGGTGGGGGGTGGGCCACATGTCTGTCGGGCTGCAATGTGGGCTGAGGCCCATGGGGGGGGCGCGGTGGCCAGTGGGCGGTCGGCCCGATTGAGGGGGGCTTTTTCCTCTTCTTTTTTTAAGCTTTTGCCTTTTCCTTTAACAACTTGCTGTTATAGCTATTTTTAGGACATTTAGACATTTTGCAAAAATATTGGTTCACCACCAACATTAGTTATGGATTATTTGGCACGTGACGAACATTTTTGTTTTCATGTCTGAGCATTTTGAATTTCACTCATAACTTTAAATTGAATTCAATTGGAATTTAAAAGAGAAAGGAGACAATGATGATCGAACACTTGTTTAGCAAAATGATTAGCTTAACCCCAAGGGTTACTGTAGCATCATTACACCGGGGTGTTACAGCGACGGCAAATTTTGTGAAGTGGGGGAGATGAAAACGAGAGGCAAATGGCAAATAATGTAAATTTCAAGGAGATGAGATTTGTGATTAGGAACATGATAGATGTTGATGATGTCTCCCCGGCAATGGCGCCAGAAATCCTTTCTTGATGGCTCGTGTCCGCGTCAGTATTTCCCCGAAGAGGAAGGGATGATGCAACACAACTACGGTAGGTATTTCCCTCAGTGATGAAACCAAGGTTATCGAACCAGTAGGAGAACCAAGCAACACTATGTAAACGGTACCTGCACACAGAGAACAAATACTTACAACCCGACGCGTAAGTGGGGTTGTCAATCCCTCTCGGGTAAAAGATAGATTGGTTTGTATGATTTTGGATAAATAGATCTCACAATAACACAAAATTAAATAATTAAATAATTAAATAAATAAAGAGTGCAACAAGGTATTTTTGGGTTTTTATAATAATAGATCTGAAAACAAAAGCAAATAAAAATAGATCTCAAAGCAAATATGATAAAGAATAGACCCGGGGGCCGTAGATTTCACTAGTGGCTTCTCTCGAGAAAAGTAGCATACGGTGGGTAAACAAATTACTGTTTGGCAATTGATAGAACCTCAAATAATTATGACGATATCCAGGCAATGATCATTATATAGGCATCACGTCCAAGATTAGTAGACCGACTCCTGCCTGCATCTACTACTATTAATACACACATCGACCGCTAACCAGCATGCAGCTAGTGTATTACGTTCATGGAGAAACGGAGTAATGCAATAAGAACGATGACATGATGTAAACAAGATATATTCATGTAGGAATAGCCCCCATCTTGTTATCCTTAATAGCAATGATACATACGTGTCTTGCTGCCCCTTCTGTCACTGGGAAAGAACACCATACGGTCGAACCCATCACAAAGCAGTTCTTCCCATGGCCAAGAAAAATCGATCTAGTTGTCCTAACTAAACCAAAGATTCTAAGGAGAAATACGAGGCTATAAGTAATCATGCATATAAGAGATCAAAGAAACTCAAATAACTTTCATGGATATAGATCTGATATAAACCCAAAGTTCATCGAATCCCAACAAACACACCGCAAAAAGAGTTATATCAAATAGATCTCCAAGAGACCGTTGTATTGAGAATTAAAAGAGAGAGAGAGGAAGCCATCTAGCTACTAACTACGGACTCGTAGGTCTACAATGAACTACTCACGCATCATCGGAGAGGCACCAATGAGGATGATGATCCCTCCGTGATTGTGTCTAGATTGGATCTAGTGGTTCTGGAACTTGCGGCGGCTGGAATTGTGTTTCGTCGACTCCCCTAGGGTTTTTGGATTTTCGAGGTATTTATAGAGCAAAGAGGCGGTGCGGGAGGCGACCGAGGTGGGCACAACCCACCAGGGCGCGCCTGGGCCCACATGCGCACCTAGGTGGGTTGTGCTCCCCTCGGAGCCCCCCTCTGGTACTTCTTTGGCCCAACAGGTGTCTTTTGGTCCAGAAAAATTCTCCAAAAAGTTTTGCTGCACTTGGACTCCGTTTGGTACTGATATTCTGCGAAGTAAAAAATAAGCAAAAAACAGCAACTGGCACTGGGCACTATGTCAATAGGTTAGTCCCAAAAATTGATATAAAGTTGCTATAAAATGATTGTAAAACATCCAAGAATGATAATATAATAGCATGGAACAATAAAAAATTATAGATATGTTGGAGACATATCAGACCACTGGTAGCAGTAATTTTGTAGCAAGTGTAACAATGATGATAGCAGTAACGGTAATAGTGGTAGCAGTAATTTGTAGCAAGTGTAATAGTGGTGATAGCAGTAGTAACTTAGCAAGAACAATATAAGATAAATTCGTGGGCATTGGATCGGTGACTTGTTGGATGATATTCATCATGAGACAGTTATAACCTAGGGCGATACGGCACTAGCTCCAGTTCGTCAATATAATGTAGGCATGTATTCATAAATAGTCATACGTGCTTATAGAAAGAACTTGCATGACATCTTTTGTCCTACCCTCCCGTGGCAGCGGGGTACATATTGGAAACTAAGGGATATTAAGGCCTCCTTTTAATAGAGAACCAAAACAAAGCATTAACACATAGTGAATACATGAACTCCTCAAACTACGGTCATCACCGGGAGTGGTCCCAACTATTGTCACTCCGGGGTTGCCGGATCATAACACGTAGTAGGTGACTATAACTTGCAAGATCGGATCTAGAACATGGATATAATGATGATAACACAAATGGTTCAGATTTGAGTTCATGGCACCGGGGCCCAAAGTGACAAGCATTAAGCACGACAAAGTCATGCAACATAAATCTTAGAACATAGTGGATACTAGGGATCAAGGCCTAACAAAACTAACTCAATTACATGATAAATCTCATCGACTCATCACCGACCAACGAGTCTACGAAGGAATTACTCACTCCCGGTGGGGAGCATTATGGAATTGGCGATGGAGAAGGGTTGGTGATGATGAAGAACGAAGATCCCCCTCTCCGGAGCCCCAAACGAACTCCAAATATGGCCCCCCGATGAAGAACGAAGATCCACCTGGTGACGGCGGCTCTGTCTCGTGGATCGCGATAATTCTTTCTCCCTGTTTTTTTCTAGAAAAATAGGATTTTATAGCGTCGGTTTCAGGGTTTGCGGGGCCACCAGGTGGTGACAACCCACCTGGGCGCGCCAGGAGAGGGGGGCACGCCCTGGTGGGTTGTGCCCACCCAGGGGGCCCTCTCTGGTGGGTCTTGGCTCCAGAAATTCTTATTATTGGTACAAAAATTCCTCGCAAAGTTTCGTTCCATTCCGAGAACTTCTATTTCTGCACAAAAACAACACCATGGTAGTTCTGCTGAAACAACGTCAGTCTGGGGTTAGTTTCATTCAAATCATGCAAATTAGAGTCCAAAACAAGAGGAAAAGCGTTAGGAAAAGTAGATACATTGGAGACGTATCAGGCCACTACATATCCGAGTGTCCTCTATGGGAAAAGGAAGCCAAGAAAAAGAAGCATAGCAAGGAATATGACTCTGACAAAAAGTGGAAGAATAAATCCTCAAAGTCTTCATCTCACAAGAAGAGCTCATCTGGCATAGCTCGTGCATTTATCGGCAAGGAAATGGATTCAGAGGAGGAGTCTACTTCAGAGGATGCAGAGGTGGAGTCAGAGGAGGAGTCAAATTCAGGCGTGGCAAGCCTAGCTCTAGCTTCATCATTTGTTGCCAAGTCCATCTTCAGCACTGAAGACAATGGTTACCTCACCAACGCTGAAGCCAATGATGACGACGACTCTGCTCTTACCTACTACTTCATGGCAAAAGGCGCTAAGGCAACATCCTATGCTGCCTACATTGAAACCTCAAGTGAAGATGACTCTGAGTGTGAATCCAAACCTAGCTATAAGACACTTGCTAAAATTGCAACTGAACAACAAACTGCTATGGAAAATATTCAAAAACTGCTAGACAAAAGCGATGACCTGTTGGATGAGGAAATGAATCAAACTCAATCCTTAATTGAAGAAATAAAAATCTTTGAGTTAAGTATGAGGACCTTCAAAGTCGTCATGAAACCCTCTCAGCTTATCATGAGAAGCTTAATTTCCTACGATTATCTTCAAAGGAAGTATGATCTCGAGAAACTGAGAGTGTTTCATGATGATCTTTGAACTGAAAACGATTCACTACTCGCTCAATAGATTAGTTCCGCTCAGGAAGAGTTTGTGCCACCTTGCTTAAAATGCCTTGAGCGTGATAATGCTATCTCTATTGTTAAATGTTCAAATACTTCAGATAATGCAATATCTTCAACTAATGATGTGGTCACTAACCCCTCATCCGAGGGAACCACTACTATTACTGTCGAGAATGCTAGGTTGAAGACATTGCTTGAAACAGGCATGTACAAAAGCATCGAAGGCATCAGACTTTGTGTGATGTCCTCAAGAAGCAGATCTTGAACCGAAACCCTAGGAAAGAGGGTGTTGGTTTAGAAAGGAACATGAATGTTGATGGCTCATACTGGACACCTGAGCAATACCCCAAAACCACATGGGTTGCCGCAAAGGAACCTCTAGTGGATCCATCCACATTATCTGGCTATAATTGTGCTAACCCTATCATCATTGACGAGTCATTTGACTCTAGTTTATAAACTATTCAAGAATAAGAATGGTGAAGTGTTTGCCAGGTTTATTGGAACTAACTACAGGAATGGGTCCCCTATGAAGAAGATCTGGGTACCTAAAAGTCATCTTGAGAAGCTTCCCAGGAATGTCATCATGACACCACTAGGGAAGAAGAAAAACCCCAGATCTAAGGCTTCATATGGCCCAAAGTCTTCATACAGACAGAGGACCTCATCTGGTGACCCTAACGCCAATGTTTTGCAGGGAAACTATCATCAGACTCATGAATTTGAGCACCATTCTTCGAACCACTATGTTCATAAATCAAAGAAATTTTCTGCTTATTCATTTGAGTACTATTCACCACATGTGAAACTATTTGCTAGGTTCTCAAAGCCAAAATTCTCAGATGCTGCACTTAGACTCATTGCTTCTAAGCCACCCCTTCAGACGTGGGTGGTTAAGAAGAATTAACTTATCTTGCAGGGACGGGTCTCTAGATGAAAAGCATTGGTTTCTGAAGACAATGCTGGGTACCTAAAAAATCTTGTTGGACGCAAGATAAAATGTCAAAATGGTCTTACCATTTATTTTGTCCAAGGTTTTCTTGATGATCGTCCTATCATATCCTCGAAGAAACTTACCTATTCTGAATGCCTTTATCGATATATGTTTGTTCTTCACAACAATATGTGTGAAGATTATCCTACTAACTGCACTGTAGGGTACATCCCTGAAAGCTACCGAATGGATCCTGGACAGTGGCTGCACTAACCACATGACTGGTGATACGTCTCCAACGTATCTATAATTTTTGATTGTTCCATGCTATTATATTATCTCTTTTGGATGTTTTATATGCATTAATATGCTATCTTATGTTATTTTTGGGACTAACCTATTAACCTAGAGCCCAGTGCCAGTTCATGTTTTTTTTCCTTCTTTAGAGTTTCACAGAAAAGGAATAACCAACGGAGTCCAAACGAAATGAAACCTTCGCGATGGTTTTTCTTGGACCAAAAGACAACAGGAGACTTGTAGATGAAGTCGGAGGAGCCACAAGGCGGCAACAAGGACAGAGGGCGCGCCCAGGGGGGTAGGGCGCGCCCCCACCCTTGTGGGCCTCTCGTGCATGTCCTGACCTAATTCTTTTGCCTATATATTCCCAAATTTCCCCAGACCACCAGAAGCATCCACGAAAACACTTTTCCACCGCCGCAACCTTCTGTTCGCGTGAGATCCCATCCAGGGACCTTTTCCGGCACCCTGTCAGAGGGGGATTCGATCACGGAGGGCTTCTACATCAACTATATTGCCCTTCCGATGAAGCGTGAGTAGTTTACCACAGACCTATGGGTCCATATATAGCTAGTAGCTAGATGGATTCTTCTCTCTCTTTGATTCTCAATACCATGTTCTCCTCGATATTCTTGGAGATCTATTCGATGTAATACTTTTTTGTGGTGTGTTTGTCGAGATCCGATGAATTGTGGATTTATGATCAGCTTATCTATGAATATTATTTGAATCTCCTCTGAATTCTTTTATGCATGATTTGATATCTTTGTAATTCTCTTTGAACTATCGGTTTGGTTCGACCAACTAGATTGGTTTTTCTTGCAATGGGAGAAGTGCTTAGCTTTGGGTTCAATATTGTGGTGTCCATTCCCAGCGACAGTAGGGGCAGCAAGGCACGTATTGTATTTTCGCCATCGAGGATAAAAAGATGGGGGTTTCCTCATATTGCTTGAGTTAATTCCTCTACATCATGTCATCTTACTTAATGCGTTACTCCGTTCTTTATGAACTTAATACTCTAGATGCATGCTAGATAGCGGTCGATGTGTGGAGTAATAGTAGTAGATGCAGAATTGTTTTGGTCTACTTGTGTAGGATCGAAGGTACGTCTAGAGGGGGGTGACTAGACTACTTGACCAAATAAAAACTTATCATTTTCCCAATTTTAGTCTTTGGCAGATTTTAGCTAACTTAGCACAAGTCAAGCAATCTTAACACAATTCAAGCAAGCATGCAAAGAGTATATGAGCAGCGAAAAGTAAAGCATGCAACTTGCGAGAATATAAAGGGAAGGGTTTGAAGGATTCAAATGCAATTGGAGACACAGATGTTTTTGTCGTGGTTCCGATAGGTGGTGCTATCGTACATCCATGTTGATGGAGACTTCAACCCACGAAGGGTAGCAGTTCTTGTGAGTCCACGGAGGGCTCCACCCACGAAGGGTCCACGAAGAAGCAACCTTGTCTATCCCACCATGGCCGTCGCCCACGAAGGACTTGCCTCACTAGCGGTAGATCTTCACAAAGTAGGCGATCTCCTTGCCCTTACAAACTCCTTGGTTCAACTCCACAATCTTGTCGGAGGCTCCCAAGTGACACCTAGCCAATCTAGGAGACACCACTCTCCATGAAGTAACAAATGGTGTGTTGATGATGAACTCCTTGCTCTTGTGCTTCAAATGATAGTCTCCCCAACACTCAACTCTCTCTCTCATAGGATTTGGATTTGGTGGAAAGAAGATTTGAGTGGAAAGCAACTTGCGGAAGGCTAGAGTTCAAGATTCATATGGTAGGAATGGAATATCTTGGCCTCAACACATGAGTAGGTAGTTCTCTCTCAGAAAATGTGTATTGGAAGTGTAAGTTCGTTCTGATGGCTCTCTCTCCACGAATGAAGAGGAGGTGGAGGGGTATATATAGCCTCCACACAAAATCTAACCGTTACACACAACTTTCCAAACTCGGTGGGACCGAATTGATAAACTCGGTCAGACCGATTCAGCAAATCTAGTGACCATTAAGATTTTCGGTGGGACCGACATGCAACTCGGTAGGACCGATATGGTTAGGGTTAGGGCATAACGCAATCTCGGTGAGACCGATTACACAAACTCGGTGAGACCGATTACACAAACTCGGTGAGACCAATTTTGGTAATAAGCTAACCAGAGAGTTGGTCAGGTAAACTCGGTGGGACCGATTCGCTCATTTCGGTGAGACCGAAATGTTACGAAAAGGAAACATAGAGTTTACATTGCAATCTCGGTGGGACCGATCGCTCTTCTCGGTGGGACCGAAACGTTACGAAGGGAAACAGAGAGATTACAATCCCATCTCGGTGAGACCGAGATCCCTATCGGTGAGACCAATTTGCCTAGGGTTTGTGGCAGTGGCTATGACATCTGAACTCGGTGGCGCCGGATAGAAAGAATCGGTGGGGCCGAGTTTGACTTTTGGTTTAGGTCATATGTGGATGTGGGAAAGTAGTTGAGGGTTTTGGAGCATATCACTAAGCACTATGAAGCAAGAACCTCATTAAGCAACACCTCATCCCTCCTTGATAGTATTGGCTTTTCCTATAGACTCAATGTGATCTTGGATCACTAAAATATAAAATGTAGAGTCTTGAGCTTTGAGCTTGAGCCAATCCTTTTATCCTTAGTATTTTGAGAGGTCCACTTTTCTCATCCATGCCATGCCATTCATTGAGCTTTTCCTGAAATATTTATCTTGGAATAATGTTATCTCAATGAGCTATATGTTGTTAGGAATTACCAAAACCACCTGGGTATAGTTGCACTTTCAATCTCCCCATTTTTGGTAATTGATGACAACATAAAGATCAAAGCTTCGACAGATGATAATAAGAGTGAAAAACATTGTCGCTTTGAGAAGTATGTGAAAAGCAAGAGGTCCCCCTAAATTTGTGCATAGTTTAAGATTTGCTTTGGAGTACAAATGCACAAAGAGTTAGGCTCATGGGTTACTCTTCCATGTCACATACATCTTGGTGGAGCGCGCAAAATGATAACAATAGAATACATGCACTCATCACCAAGCAAAGTGAATGATCATATATAGAGATAAATGATAATGTCATCCAACAAGCATTAATGTAGCATATGATCAAACACATGATCATCCAAGTATCACACAGACAGAAGGTATCTCAATCAAGCAAATAAAGTTCAACCACCAAAGCAAGAGAGAATAAAAAGCAACACTCTCTCTCGAAGCCTATGATCTATACATTTTTCTCCCCCTTTGGCAACAAGTTACCAAAAAGTTCATAGAAAATGCATAGCACTAAATCGTCTCTCAGGCTTGATCTTCAGGTGGTGGTGTAGAGATGGCTCCTTGGACGAAGACTTCAGTAGATGTGGATGGAGCTGGTGGAGTAGGTGCTGGAGCTGGTTGCACTGGGGCTGTAGCTGGTGCAGATGAAGTGGCTCTGGTGTCTGTCACTGGCACTGTAGCTGACCTCTGAGCTCTAGGCACTCTGCAAATGCCTCAGTGGTTGTCTTGCCCTTCCTCTCCTGCATATGATCCTCTCCGGGCTCTCCTGGTTTTGAGTCAAGGTGGCTAGCCCCTTCTCAATCCTCAGAGTGGATGCAATCAAGTAGCCAAGCTGATCATGTTTGCTCTTCAAGAAGTACTGAGATGCCTCTTCCATTGTTGGCATCTTGGCAGCCTTCTCAGTCCTTGCCTTCTCCTTCTTTGCTTGTGCTTGCACAGAAGATGGTTCATCTTCATCCATAACCACTTGGTTGTCCTCAAAATCTGGATAGATAGGCATATGATCCTTGTCCAACAAGTATGTGCCAATGCCCATTTTCGAGTTAATCAGCTCCTGGATCTATGGGGCATACCCACAACTTCTCTTTTGGTCAGCAGTTGTCCTCTTGATAGTTTCAACTATAAGACTCATGACCTTGAAATTTTGTGGCACATCAAATAAGTGTAGCAGATTTATTGCATGGCCTCTGATCATGTTGTGATCACCTGACTTGGGCAAAAGAGTGTGCCCGAGGATCCAGTTGATGGTTGGCAGTGCTGACAGAAGGTAATGTACTGATCCAAACTTGTGTGTTTCAATAGCAGCATCTGGGATCTCCTTGTACATATGTGCCATAGTGTTGTGATCCATCTTCTTCTTGGCATAGCCATCCAAGTCATCCTCTTTCTCCTTAGGTGCATTGATCAGATTAGCCCATTTTTCAATTGATGATTGGTACCTAGTACCTTCAGACATCCATACTATCCTGCCATCTGGATAGAAGTGTGATGTGGAGTAGAATTACATTATTAGCTCATCATTCCACTTTGTGAGCTTCTGCCCAACAAAGTCTGCCACTCCACAAGCACTGAAGCTTTCATACACACCAGGATAGTGTTCTTAATTCTCCTTGATGTATTCCCAGTTCACCCATCTCATATCACACACTATTGGCTTCTTGTCCAGCAGCACTGTCTCATAGAAATCCTGTTGTTCCTTTGTGTGGAACCTGTAGTCTACAGTAGTTCTCCTTCTAGTGGCATATGGATCATTCAACCTCCACTGTCTGAGTCCTACATCCTTTCTTATCTTCATGTTCTCAGCTACAGGATGGGCATCATAATGATCTAGAATTTTAGGCTTCAATTTTCTCAAGACATGCTCTTCATCATCTTCCTCTTCAAGCAGATTTAGAAGCTTTGGGGCCTTGTTCTTATCAGCAGCTGGAATGCTCCTGGTATTCCTCTTAGGTGCAGTCTTGGGCTTGGAGGCAGCCTTGGGTGCTTCTTTGGGCTTAGATGAAGCAGCCCCTGACCTGATGTCATCACCCATAAGCTTCTAAGCTTTGGGTGCTGGTGCAGCATCCTCTTCTTCTTCTTCCTCTTGCATCATGGAAAGCTTTCCAACAACCCTGGCCATGGTCTTCTTGACCCTTTCCTTCCTCTTCTTCCCTTCTGCAGCAGCCTCTTTGGGTTCAGCTTCCAAAGATGCTTGAGTGGAGGCTCGGCTTTAGACATGGGAATCCTTTTGGCAGGTGCTTTGGTCTTCATACCGGGCTTAGTGGGCAGAGCTGAGCCATATTCTTTCTTGAGCACCTTCTTCTTGGAAGTGTCCTCATCCTCAACAGCCACATAGTCTTCATCCTCAGAATCTGAGGTTCTCTTCTTTCTGGCCCTGGTGGCAGCTTTGGGTAGGTTGCTTGGGGTGCTCCTGCTGCCATCATCATAGCTGCTAGAGGGACTAGTGCCCTCACTCACTTGAACCTGCTCCTCTTCCCTGTTCTGGCTGTCACTTTGATCATACATATTGCAAACACTGACAATAGACCCTGTGAGTAGATATGGATGAGATAGAGTGGACGAGCATCACAAAATACAGAGGTTTTTGCAAAAGAATGAGTCAAAAACTTAGTTTTAGTTTTCCACAGAAAGCATTTCGGATCTACCGATTTGTAAACTCGGTGATACCGAAGCAGCTTTTGGAACCTAAACTAGTGAACTTGGTCAGACCGAGTCACAGCTCGGTGGCACCGAGACTGCTAGGGTTTCACAAAGTCCTGAACTCGGTCACACCGATTTGCAATTCTCGGCCAAACCGAGAATTACATGTGCAATGGCCTTAGCCGAATCGGTGGTACCGAGTTCTACAACTCGGTTGGTCCAAGATGGTTTCGGCAGAAACCTAACCCTAAATTTTCAATTCATCTCGAATCTACGGAGTGTTTTGACTAGATAAGATAGTTTCAATCATGGCAAGATTCATGGCGAACATAATGTGCTAGGAATCAGATAGGGGATAGCACAGTGATCGAGTTCATACCCTAGTTCGGCGATGAACTCGCTATGGCGGCAATGGTGGGGATGATTCCCGTTGACAATGGCGGAGACCAACGGCAGGAGGCAGCTGGCGACGAGGAGGACGATCCGGAGACCCTGAAGGCAGAGCGGGCTGAGCGCGGGCGAAAGAGTTCGGAGAAAATTTCCAAAGTTTTGCCCGTGGGTATATATAGCCCGACCCTGTCGGTGTGACCGAGTGGAACAACTCGGTGGCACCGAGATGCATAACTGCTAGCAGTTACAACAACTCGGTGTGACCGAAAAGTTCAAATCGGTTGCACCGATTGAAAACCAAGACCGACTTAGTGATCTCGGTATGACCGAAATGGGGATCAATCAGACCGAAACGCACAAAGAAGTTTTGGAAGTCTAAGTCTATGACGAATCGGGGACTCCGAGTGCTCCTCACACAGAGTGGTTCGAATCTGACTTGATCAAATTTTGTGATGTAGCATGAATAGAGTTTGAGAAAAGAAAAGCATAGATAGCTAGAGAAGGTTCTTAGGCATTCTTGTCCATCCACTTGGCAAAAGAAAAAGAAACCAATCAATCAAAACAACAAGTGGATGTCCTCGAATGAGTAAAATATGCAACCGACATGCTCACACAATAAAATGGCAAATGAAATATGTGGTGAAGCATGCACAACCAATTCTAGCATCTATCAAGCAATTGGCGATGACTAGGTCATCTATATATGAGTATATTGACTTAGAAGTCAAATGAGAACATTTGATCATAGGTCATACTCATCGTTTAAGCTCAAGTGGGGTTACCACTTTTACATAATGCATTGTTGTGTTCACACCATTAGAGTTGCTTTAGCTCAATTCTTAGAGTAAAGCTCTCCCTAGATGTGAGATCCCCCCTTAGAGGGACGAACTAACCTTGGGTTTTGTCGATGATGACTTCATGTAGGTGTTGAAGATGTGGATGCTCAATGTTGATGTAGATCATTTGGAGCAATCCTTTGGAGTGAGTTGCACTTTCAATACGTACACGGGTTAGTCCCACAAGGAACAAACAAGGATATCCATAGACATAGAGTGATGTACACACAAGATGATGTCTATGAGAGCATTAGATTACCTTGTCCCTTGTCTTACCAACAATAGGGTTTGTGAATCCTTGAACTAGTGCAAGATGTGTGTCGGCGTTCTGGGAACGGGGGTCCCCAGACTTGCCTGCCTGCGGCCTGCGGCGTCGCTCAAGTGGGGGCCCAGCACAGCCTAGCTTCATCAGCTCAAGCTCAAGACCCTCGCGAGGGGCCAAGCCTCGCGGGGCGGACGACATGAACCTTCCTCAGGAGCAGCCTCGTCAGGAAGGCTCACGAGGAGGCGAAGAGATCAAGGAAGGGTACCTCACGAGGGTGCCCCATGATGCAAGCCATGATGATCGAGGCGGTGAGGCGCCCAGGGGGCTGCCCACGCAGTGATCCTCATTTCCCCTTTGGTGCAAAGGAGGCAAGCACAGTGAAGGCATCGGGCAAAGGTTCTGCTTGGTGCAACAAGACCAAGACCAGCAGAGCGGCAGGAAGGAGGTCATCGTGGAGCCCAGGACGGCGTCACCGTCAGAGCCTTTGGCAGCCGAAGACCAACTTTTTCCCCTTCAAAATAGCCAATTGTTGGTGCCCTTCCTGCTCATTATTTGGGAAGAGGCCCAGGGCCTCCCTCTATAAATAGGACTAGCCATCACAGAGAGAAAGGAGAGGAAGATATTCACAAGAGAGAGAGAGAGAGAGAATTGACTGAACTCACCCTAGCAGTTCATCGCACCAGCTCAAGAACAGCCCCTCGCGAGGCTGTTCTTCCTTTGTACTGTTCATCATCAGCCCCCGAGGCAATCCACCACACCACAAACTAGAGTAGGGTATTACACCACAATGGTGGCCCGAACTAGTATAAACCTCGTGTCCCTTGTGTGTTCTTCTTCCTAGTTTAGATCCCTTGCTAACCATTCACCTGTGGGCTGGTAGGGGAAAGACTTCCGCGCGCACCCCAGTGTTTGAACCTCAAGGGTCTGCCGAAACCCGAAATCCGACATTTGGCGCGCCAGGTAGGGGTGCGCTGGAATCTTTCTTCCGCCGGTCGCGTGTGATCTTCCGTCATGTCCATGGCTGACGCTCGCCGAGCCCGCGCCGAGCGTCGGGCTGCTCGTGCCGCTCGAGTCGCCCAGACGGCTCCCATCAGCGGACGCCCCCGTCGTTCCCCGTCTCCTGCCGCCAACGCCCCCACCGGTCAGGCGGGGAACGAGCAACATGCCTGTTGGGGGAGCTGCGCGACCTCTACCTCGCCCATCACGCCGAGCCGGCGCCCCCGGTCGTCGCAGCTCTCCTAGGCGGCTCACTGGCGCCACCTTCATGCCGCCACGTCAAGCCGTTCACCCGCCATATTGCCGCCGCCTCCAAGCGCCAGGGAGCCCCGCCGGGCTGGGTGGCTCCCGAGGCCGATCTGTTCTTCAACTCGGGCGATCATCCCTCCAACCTCGCGGATCGGGTGCGCCCGATCTTTGCACCCCACCATCTGCGAAGTGGCAGTCACCGACCTCATCGCCGGCGGCGGGCCGGCCTCAACGTGCTCTCTGTGGAGGCCTTCAGCCTCCTCCATGTGCCACCAGACCGGCTCCAGCCCAGCAGGCCTTTTTCGGGAGTCGGAGCCGGTTCCACCGCCTCCCTGGGACAAATTCGCCTCCCGGTGACCTTCGGCACCCGCGACAACTTCCGCACAGAGCTGATCGACTTCGACATCGCCCCCATCGGCCTCCCCTACAACGCCATCCTCGGCTACCCGGCCTTGGCCCGGTTCATGGAAGCAACTCACCCGGCGTACAACCTCATGAAGATGCCCGGGAGCAGCGGCGTCCTTACCATGTCAGGAAACACCGGAGATGCACTGCAGGCGCTCGAGCTTATTTTCAAGGTGGCTGCGGTGGCACGGCCCGCCAGCGCTGACGCCCCCGAGCCCAAGGGGGCTGCGTCGTCCAAGAAGAAGCAGCTATTCACTCAAAACAAGGCGGAAACCAAGCAGGTACCAGTCGATGAGGACGGGTCCACTGACGCCACCTTCACCATAGGTGCAAACCTCGAACCCAAGCAGGAGGAGGCCTTGGTGAAGTTCCTGCGCGCAAACAAGAAGGTGTTCGCGTGGGGACCTGATCAGCTGGCGGGGGTCTCGAGGGGCGTGATTGAGCATCACCTCAACGTGTGCCCCAACGTGCGCCCCGTGAAGCAGAAGGCGAGGCGACAGTCCATAGAGAAACAAGCTTTTATCATCCAAGAGACCCGCAAGCTGCGGCACTACTTCCAAGGTCATCCCATCAAGGTCTTCTCAGCATACCCTCTGGAGAGGGTGCTCAGGAGCCCCAACACAGCTGGAAGAGTCGCCGAGTGGAACATCGAACTGCAAGCGTTTCAGCTAGAATTCAGCACAACCAGAGTCATCAAGGGGGCCGCATAGGCAGATTTTGTGGCAGAATGAACGGAGGCACTCGGCCTCGAAGCAGGCGAAGACCGATCGCTTTCTCCGGGGAGCGAGGCACCGGACGGCTGGGGCATGTACTTCGACGGGGCATTCTCCCGACATGGCGCGGGGGCCGGCGCAGTGCTCGTATCCCCTACTCAGGACAAGCTCTATTACGCCGTGCAGCTCTGTTTCCAAAGACGGGAAAAGGTCTCCAACAACATAGCAGAATATGAAGGCACGATAGCCTGCCTAAGAGCCTTGATCGCTTTGGGGTAAAGCTCATCATCAAGGGCGATTCACAACTCCTCGTCAACTTCTCCAACAAGATATACGAGCCGAAGGACGAGCACATGGAAGCCTACCTCGCGGAGGTTCGCAGGATGGAGAAACAGTTCTGGGGGCTGGAACTGCAGCATGTGCCTCGCCGCACCAATCAGGAGGCGGATGACATCGCCAAGAGGGCGTCCAGGCGGCTGCCTCAGGAGCCTGGCGTCTTCGAAGAGCGACTCTTTAGGCCCTCAGCGGCACCATCACCATCGGGCGCGGCGCAACCTCGGGAGGAGCTCCCCCAGCCGCCTGCCTCGGGAGCCCCGGCCTGCGGCCTGGCCTCAGGGGCACGCCTGCTCCTGGCGCTGGAACCTCAGGAAGGGTGCTGGATCACAGAGCTCAAGAGCTACTTGACACAGGGGACCCTGCCGGAGAAGGAGGAGGAGGCGGAGCGTGTGGCGCGGCAAGCCACGGCCTACTACATGAGGGAGGAGAGCTTTACCGGAGGCGGCCGAATGACGTGTCCCTACGCTACATTCCCAGAGAGCAAGGGAAGGAATTGCTGGAAGACATACACGGCGGAGACTGTGGGCACCACTCGTTGTCACGGACCCTCGTTGGCAAGGCGTTCCGCCGTGGGTTCTACTGGCCCACAGCACTCAGTGACGCTGTTGAGCTGGTGAAGGCTTGCGAGGCCTGCCAATTTCACGCCAAGCAGATCCATCAGCCGGCGGGAGGTCTGCAAACTATACCCCTCTCATGGCCATTCGCAGTTTGGGGGTTAGACATTCTAGGCCCGTTCCCTCGGGCGCCAGGGGGCTATCGCTACCTCTACGTCGTCGTGGACAAGTTCACCAAGTGGGCAGAGGTGGAAGCTGTCCGCACCATCCCATTGGGCTCTGCGGTCAAGTTCATTAGGGGCCTCGTGAGCCGGTTTGGGGTGCCTAACCGCATCATCACCGACAACGGTTCGCAGTTCACCAGAAATCTCTTCAAAACGTACTGTGCTAACCTTGGAACGCAGATATGCTACACTTCGGTGGCGCACCCCTGGAGTAACGGCCAGGCCGAGCGAGCCAACGCGGAGGTCCTGAAGGGCCTCAAAACCAGGACCTTCAAGAAGAAGCTGGAGGCCTACGGCAGGGGCTGGCACAACGAGCTCCAGTCCGTGTTGTGGTCCATCCGCACGACCGCGGCCAAGCCGACTGGCGAGACCCCGTTCTTCCTTGTCTACGGAGCAGAAGCCGTCCTCCCTCACGAGGTCACGAGTCGCTCCGCACGGGTCCTGGCGTTCGACGAGGCATAGCAGGACGCCATGCGGGGGACGGATCTCGTGCTGGGAGAGGAACATCGTCGAGAGGCCACGCTGCGAGCGGTAAGGTATCAACAGGCGCTGCGGCGATACCACTACCGCAACATCCGCCCCAGGACTCTTGAGGTAGGGGACCTCGTGCTCAGACGGGTCCTCTCCAGGGAAGGGTTGCACAAGCTCTCTCCCATGTGGGAGGGCCCGTTCAAGGTTGTTCATGTTTCCAGGCCCGGCTCCACACGCTTGGAGACTCAGGAGGGGGTGCCCATCCCGAACGCGTGGAACATCCAGCATCTCCGGAAGTTCTACCCTTGAAGAAAGGCCCAGAGCTCTGTGAAGAAGGCAAGCGATGTGAAGCTCGTTTTCCGAGAAAGGCCCAGAGCACGTGAAGAAGGCAAGCGCTGTGAAGCTGCGTTTCCCGAGAAAGGCCCAGAGCCTGTGAAGAAGGCAAATGCCTGTGAAGCTCGTTT
This sequence comes from Aegilops longissima, assembly GCA_021605205.1. Classification (NCBI taxonomy): domain Eukaryota; kingdom Viridiplantae; phylum Streptophyta; class Magnoliopsida; order Poales; family Poaceae; genus Aegilops; species Aegilops longissima. The sequence continues at coordinate 511,918,517 of CM038678.1, read as the reverse complement.
TCCCGAGGAAGGCCTAGAGCCTGTGAAGAAGGCAAACGCCTGTGAAGCTCGTTTTCCCGAGAAAGGCCCGGAGCCTGTGAAGGCCAATGCCTGTGAAGCCCATTTTCCCGAGAAAGGCCTGGAGCCTGTGAAGAAGGCCAATGCCTGTGAAGCTCGCCGCCCGTGACACTCTCACGTAATAATGAGTTGGGGCTGTACACGCCCCGGAGTCTCCGGAGAGCCGCCCTCGGGCCTCGGGGGCTCCCGCCCATGCCCAGTGGCAGCACTTAGCTCCGCGCTGGTGAGAAGACGTCGAAGACTAGATTAGGTGCCAGACGCGGCTTTTTGATTTGCTTTCTGCAGTTGGCTTGTTCGTTCCTATTTGAAGTTCTATTGAAGTTGTTGCCGTCCTTGGCCTGTGACTCTTTGTCTTTTTCGCTCTCTTGCTTCGATTTCTCTCGCGCAAGTCTCGCGAGGGAGCAGCGCGGGCACCCTCGCGAGTGTTTTCTGCCCCTGTCGTTTGAAGCTTTCCTATCCGGGTCCATTACGGGAGCACCCCTCCCAGTCCATGCCCCACGGGCATCGCGACGCGAACACCGGACCTGGGTCGGTCGCCTCCACAACCGAGGCCGGAAGCTACCCCTCCTGACTAATCCTTGCAGGACATGAAGCGTCCGACGAGGCCTCGGCCTCGGGAAGCGAAGACCGTGGCAGGTTCCCCCAAGCTAAGTAATTCCTGCACGCGGGCATGCAGCACAAAAGCACGGCGCAGAAATAGCGGAAACAGCATGGTAATTAACAGCAACAGTCCAGCACGCCCCCACGGGGCCCTACACTACTTTCTCTTTGCGCAGGGAAGGGAGAAAAACAAAATAGGCACGACTTGCTCGGCACCAACTCGCGGCGAAGACTCGTACTGCCTCTGGAGCTCAGTTGGACTCCTCCTCGCTCTTCACCGAGGCGCAACGGCGGGTTGACCCGCTACCTCCCTCCAGGCGGGCGCGACGGCGCGGGGGCTGGTCGTGGCCACCGCTGGAGGAGCTGCTGTCCGAAGGAGAACCACCGAAGCTCGACGAGCCCCGAGCGCCGCCGACCATGCGCCTGACGTCATCTTTATCCCGATCATCACCGGGGCTGGGTACGCGGCCACGGCCATCGTCTTCGGGGCAGCACCCGGCACGACGATCGTCTTCTCCGAACACCCTCACGTAGAGGGTGGCGTCGCCGTCGAACTTGAAGTGCAGGGTGCACCGCCGGCTCAGGCCACGCGCGCGGGCAAACGTTTGCCAGCCACGGGTCAGGGCCACATTCCCGGCGACGGAGACCTCCAGCGAAGCCCAGGAGGCCGTGATGCAACAACCGTCCGCCTGAAGCCAAAGGCCTGCCGGAGCGCCGGCCGGAAGTTCGCCCAGAAAGAAGCGGGAAAGCTGGAGCCAGGTGCTGGTCGGCTCCACCGACCACACGACGAACTCCGGCAGCACCTCCGCTGAGTGGAAGCGCGACCTAGGGGGCCGCGCAGTCACGGCACACCCCCCATCGACAACTTGGCGCCCATCGCCGCGCAGAGGATCGCCTCCACGACCACGGGAAGCCGCTACGGGAGCCACAGGAAGCTTGCACGGACGGCCTCGACCGCGCTTGGCCAGGAGAGAGTCCGACCCAACCTGGCGAGCCTTCCCCTTCTCCGCGGCCGAGAACCTCTTCGACGGAGCCATGGAGAGAAAGGAGTAGCAAGAGGGGATGGACTGGAAGGGCTTGCGCCATTCCGTACTTATGGCCGGAGGAGGCCAACCGACGGCCTCCACGATCACAGGTAATCATGACCCATTTCTGCGTGCAGGGACTTGTCAAGACGTGCAGTTGCCGAGGGATCGTGGGGAGGCGGAGACGCCCACGACCGATCAATCGCCACGCGGCGCCCTAGGCCGCAGGCTGTTGGGGCCCGTGGCGCTTCACACTTGCCCCTTCGCTTCTCTGCTAAGCCAAGTCCGGGCGCACCTTGGGCCCGGGGGCTACTGTCAGCGTTCTGGGAACGGGGGTCCCCAGACTTGCCTGCCTGCGGCCTGCGGCGTGGCTCAAGTGGGGCCCAAGACGCCCAGCTTCATCAGCTCAAGCTCAAGACCCTCGCGAGGGGCCAAGCCTCGCGGGGCGGACGATATGAACCTTCCTCAGGAGCATCCTCATCAGGCAGGCTCACGAGGAGGCGGAGAGATCAAGGCAGGGTACCTCACGAGGGTGCCCCATGATGCAATCCATGACGATCGAGGCCAGGCGGGCGCCAAGCGGGCGCCGGCCTGCGCAGTGTCCTCACTTCCCCTTTGGTGCAAAGGAGGCAAGCACAGGTGAAGGCATCAGGCAAAGGTTACCGCTTCGGTGCAACAAGACCAAGACCAGCAGAGCGGCAGGATGGAGGTCATCGTGGAGCCCAGGATGGCGTCACCGTCAGAGCCTTTGGCAGCCGAAGACCAACTTTAGTCAGGATAAGTGTACTAAATGTTCCCCTTCAAAATGGCCAATTGTTGGCGCCCTTCCTGTTCATTATTTGGGAAGAGGCCCAGGGCCTCCCTCTATAAATAGGACTAGCCATCACAGAGAGGAAGGAGAGGAAGATATTCACAAGAGAGAGAGAAGCGACTGAACTCACCCTAGCAGTTCATCGCACCAGCTCAAGAACAGCCCCTCGCGAGGCTGTTCTTCCTTTGTACTGTTCATCATCAGCCCCCGAGGCAATCCACCACACCACAAACTAGAGTAGGGTATTACACCACAATGGTGGCCCGAACTAGTATAAACCTTGTGTCCCTTGTGTGTTCTTCTTCCTAGTTTAGATCCCTTGCTAACCATTCACCCGTGGGCTGGTAGGGGAAAGACCTCCGCGCGCACCCCAGTGTTCGAACCTCAAGGGTCTGCCGGAACCCGAAATCCGACAATGTGGAAGTTGATTGCACTAGTTATTGCCAAAATGATATGAGTGAAATATGTTGGTGGAGTCACCCTCAAGGACTATCTAGTTCTTCTTCTTCGGGACCCACATCATCTTGATGGGAATCCTTGGAGTTGTAGTTGTACTAGATGAAGTAGAGCTTGACGTAGTCTTGGGAACCCACTTGACCAAGGCCTTTGGAGCTTCTTCAAATGCATCAATCTCTTCTTGAAGCTTGTCCTTGGCTTTTTGCTTGTGGTCTTGTGGTGGAAGATCATCTTGGGCTTGTGTCCCCTTGAAGGAAGTCGGATCATACTTCTCTTGTTGAGGAACAAACTTTGTCTTGGGGTATTGATCTTCTTCCCACTCAACTCCATTGGCATTGAACTTTCGTTCAAAATGAACACCTTGATTCTTCCGGTGCCTTCCTTGCTTGCGTACAATTTCCTCAAATTGCTTACTCCCGGCAAGGCTCTTGTAAACACCTTTCTCTATAATTCCCTTCAATAAGCTATTTTCTTGCTCAAGTGTAACTTGGCTAAGAGAATCATTAGTGGAATCAAGAGAACTACTAGAAGCAACAACATTGGATTTAGCATGATTATTGTTACTACTAGAGGAAGAATCCTTCTTGTTCTTGTTACTAGACTTGACTTGAGGCATGTAAGTAGATAAGAGTAAACGCTTGGCAATGTAAGAAGAACTTTTCTTACGAAGATCATCATTGATTGCCTTTAAGAACTCATGCTCTTGCTCAAGGTTGAGCTTTTCAAAGCGTAACTTCTCATGAGTCCTTGAAAGTTCTCGATGATCTTCTAAGATAGTTTCATGAGCGAACTTAAGAGTGTTTAGTTCTTTAGTTAGAAGCTCAATCTTCTCCTTATCATTGTTATTCGTTTTATCTTGATTAGCATGATTAATTGACGTTTCATCATAGTATTCATCACTAGAGTTGTCAACAAGTAAATCATCATCACCTAACAAGTCATCTTCATCACTATTGAAATCAACATACTCGGGGTGTGATACCTTTGGACCTTTGGCCATGAAGCATCTTCCAATTCCTTCATTTGGTGAATCAAATATGTCGAAGGAGTTGGTTGACACAAGTGCTAGACCGGCAACACCTTCATCTTGAGTATATTCGGAGTTAGAGTGATAGCTTCTCTCGGAGTGATTGTCGGAGTCGGAGCCGGATACCCATTCACCAACATGAGCTTGATGTCTTCGTTTTGTGTAGCTCGTTGATGACTTGTCCTTCCTTTCCGAATCCTTGCTTCTCCGGGATGTTCTTCGATCATCTCTACTCCTCCTCTCTCTTGGTGGTGATTCTTCTCTTCTACTTCTCCTCTTAGGTGATTCTTCTCTTCTTTTGTAGGGTGTCGTACACTCATTGGAATAGTGTCCGGGTCTTCCACAATTGTAGCAATTACACTCTGGACTAGAAGATCTTTTGTCATTGTAGGACCTTGACTTGGAGCTTCTCTCTTTGCTTCTACTCTTGTAGAATTTGTTGAAGTTGTTCACCATTAAGCTCAATTCTTCATTGAAGGTTTGTTTCTCACTTGATGATGTGGGGGCTTCACATGAGGCTTTGTAAGTACCACTTGATTTGTTGTGAAGTTCCTCCTTATCCTTGAGTGACATCTCATGAGCAACAATTCTTCCAATGACTTCCGTTGGCTTGAGATCTTTGTAATTGGGCATCATTTGGATCAATGTGCACACGGTATCATATTTTCCATCCAAGGCTCTTAGGATCTTCTTGATGATGAATTTGTCGGTCATCTCTTCACTTCCTAAGCTGGCAATCTCATTTGTGATAAGAGCAAGCCTAGAGTACATTTCAGCGACACCTTCACCATCCTTCATTTTGAACTTGTCAAGTTGACTTTGAAGCACATCCAACTTGGATTCCTTGACAGAGTCGATACCTTCATGCATATCAATCAAAGTATCCCAAATTTCCTTTGCATTCTCAAGACGGCTGATTTTGTTGAATTCTTCAGGGCACAATCCATTGAAGAGGATATCACAAGCTTGAGCGTTGTATTGCAGCATCTTCAACTCTTCCGTGCTAGCTTCACGGTTCAGTTCTCTCCCATCAAAGAATTCACCTTGCAAGCCAATACACACAATAGCCCAAACGGCGGGGTTATGTCCAAGAATATGCATTTTCATCTTATGCTTCCAACTAGCAAAATTAGTACCATCAAAGTAAGGACCTCTACGATGATAATTTCCCTCGCTAGACGCCATACTCTCCTAGGTTGTGAAACCAAGGCTATGACTACCAAAAGCTATGGAAATCAAAGCAAATGGAGACCAAAGCTCTGATACCACTTGTAGGATCGAAAGTATGTCTAGAGGGGGGGTGATTAGACTACTTGACCAAATAAAAACTTATCCTTTTCCCGATTTTAGTCTTTGGCAGATTTTAGCTGACTTAGCACAAGTCAAGCAATCTTAACACAATTCAAGCAAGCATGCAAAGAGTATATGTGCAGCGGAAAGTAAAGCATGCAACTTGCGAGAATATAAAGGGAAGGGTTTGAAGGATTCAAACGCAATTGGAGACACGGATGTTTTTGTCGTGGTTCCGATAGGTGGTGCTATCGTACATCCACGTTGATGGAGACTTCAACCCACGAAGGGTAACTGTTGCGCGAGTCCACAGAGGGCTCCACCCACGAAGGGTCCACAAAGAAGCAACCTTGTATATCCCACCATGGCCGTCGCCCACGAAGGACTTGCCTCAGTAGCGGTAGATCTTCACGAAGTAGGCGATCTCCTTGCCCTTACAAACTCCTTGGTTCAACTCCAAAATCTTGTCGGAGGCTCCCAAGTGACACCTAGCCAATCTAGGAGACACCACTCTCCAAGAAGTAACAAATGGTGTGTTGATGATGAACTTCTTGCTCTTGTGCTTCAAATGATAGTCTCCCCAACACTCAACTCTCTCTCACATGATTTGGATTTGGTGGAAAGAAGATTTGAGTGGAAAGCAACTTGGGGAAGGCTAGAGATCAATATTCATATGGTAGGAATGGAATATCTTGGCCTCAACACATGAGTAGGTGGTTCTCTCTCAGAAAATGTGTATTGGAAGTGTAGGTTCATTCTGATGGCTCTGTCTCCATGAATGAAGAGGAGGTGGACGGGTATATATAGCCTCCACACAAAATCTAACCATTACACACAACTTGCCAAACTCGGTGGGACCGAATTGATTAACTCGGTCAGACCGATTCAACAAATCTAGTGACCGTTAGGATTTTTGGTGGGACCTACATGCAACTCGGTAGGACCGATATGGTTAGGGTTAGGGCATAACGTAATCTCGGTGAGACCGATTACACAAACTCGGTGAGACCGATTTTGGTAATAAGCTAACCAGAGAGTTGGTCAGGTAAACTCGGTGGGACCGATTCGCTCATTTCGGTGAGACCGAAATGTTACGAAAAGGAAACACAGAGTTTACATTGCAATATCGGTGGGACCGAGCTCTCATCTCGGTCGGACCGAAACATTACGAAGGGAAACAAAGAGATTACAATCCCATCTCGGTGAGGCCGAGATCCCTATCGGCGAGACCGGTTTGCCTAGGGTTTGTGGCAGTGGCTATGACATCTAAACTCGGTGGCGCCGGATAGAAAGAATCGGTGGGGCCGAGTTTGACTTTTGGTTTAGGTCATATGTGGATGTGGGAAAGTAGTTGAGGGTTTTGGAGCATATCACTAAGCACTATGAAGCAAGAACCTCATTAAGAAACACCTCATCCCTCCTTGATAGTATTGGCTTTTCCTATAGACTCAATGTGATCTTGGATCACTAAAATATAAAATATAGAGTCTTGAGCTTTGAGCTTGAGCCAATCCTTTTATCCTTAGTATTTTGAGGGGTCCACTTTTCTCATCCATGCCATGCCATTCATTGAGCTTTTCCTGAAATATTTATCTTGGAATAATGTTAGCTCAATGAGCTATATGTTGTTAGGAATTACCAAAACCACCTAGGCATAGTTGCACGTTCAACTTGACACGGACGTGATGCATCTATTCATGATCATTGCCTTAGATATCCTCATAACTATGCGCTTTTCTATCAATTGCTCGGCAGTAATTTGTTCACCCACCGTATTATTTGCTATCTTGAGAGAAGCCTCCAGTGAAACCTATGGCCCCCGGGTCTATTTTCCATCATATAAGTTTCCGATCTAAAATATTAGTTTCCGATCTACTATTTCAGCAATCTTTTACTTTCCGATCTATAAACCAAAAATACCAAAAATGTTTACTTTATCGTTTATATATCTCTATCATATCTCACTTTTGCAAGTAACCGTGAAGGGATTGACAACCCCTTTATCGCGTTGGGTGCAAGTTGTTTGCTTGTTTGTGCAGGTATTCGGTGATTTGTACGTTGTCTCCTACTAGATTGATACCTTGGTTCTCAAACTAAGGGAAATACTTATCTCTACTTTGCTGCATCGCCCTTTCCTCTTCAAGGGAAAAACCAACGCAAGCTCAAGAAGTAGCAGGAAGAATTTTTGGCGCCGTTGCCGGGGAGATCTATGCCAAGTCAAGACATACCAAGTAACCATCATAAACTCTCATCTCTTGCATTGCATTATTCGCCATTGGCCTCTCATTTTCCTCTCCCCCACTTCTAAAACGATTTTGAAAATATTTGCCTTTTCTTTGCCCCTCTTCCATCTGTCTTCCTCGTTTGCTTTTGGTTTGCTCGTTTGCTAGATTGGTTTGTTGTCACCATGTCTGAAAGTGGGGAGGTTATCGTTGAAAATCTTGAGGAAAAACTTGAATCTTGTTCTTTGGATCATGAAGCGGAAACTCCTCCTACTCACAAAGCAAAAACTTTTCGTGTGGGGACGGTAATATTATTGGAAAAGGTGTTATTCAAGAATTCTTTGATTGTAGGAGATCTGTGCCTGTTAGTAAAAGATCTATTCTTCTCGATATTGTTATGCATATGCCATTGTTATTCTTGTTGAGAAATTAGAAATAAAATTTGTGCATCTTCATCCTACTTTGCAAAAGGTATTTTATGAACTCCCCAATATTAATCATCCTATAGGTAAAAAGATTGCTACCATTATCCTTGTGCGGGAATTTGATTTTATAATACAAGAAGCTAGGGATATCTTTGCTTTCTATAAAAAAGATGTTGAACACCCTCCAATTGAAGATATACTCCATGATAAAGAAACTATGCGTAGTTTGGAATCTAGGGATTATCAATCTTATAGTGAAAATCTTAGGAGGAGAGTTCCTTATTCAAAAATTTGTCAATCTTTGTATCTTGAGGCTTATGAGGAGTTGATTGGATTACAAGGGGAATTTATGTAGAATTTAATAGGGATTGGTTGAATAAGATGATGAAGGAACCCGTTAGAAACAAGATACTTGTTTTATATGATGATATATATGGTGATGATCCCGACTATGGGTTCATGAATGTTAAAATTACCAATCAAAGTCCTTTTCATGGTTTAAGTTCATCTACTAGGAGGGAAATAAAGGAAAGGATAGATTTGTTAAGACGAGTATTGGGGGATTTGATGAGAAAAGAATTGCATACCAAAGATGACAATACCTAGATCTATTCATGTTTTATGCCTAGCTAAGGGCGTTAAACAATAGCGCTTGTTGGAAGGTAACCCAATTTTACTTTTGTTTTTGCTTTTTAGGTCTGTTTTGCAATAAATAATTAATCTAGCCTCTGTTTAGATGTGGTTTTGTGTTTTAATTAGTTTCTGTGCCGGCTTACGGTGATAGTTGATTTCATCTTGCTGAAAAACAGAAACTTTTGTGCCCAGGAAAATAATTTTCATTTTCAACACAAGCGCGATAAAATATGGATTCTTTTTGCAGAATATTAATAAACAAATTTCTTAGGTTGTCCTAATTGTTTGGAATATTTGGAGTTACAGAAGAATTCGAACTATCCAGATTGCTATAGACTGTTTTTGTTTTTGATAGATTCTGTTTTCTATGTATTGTTTGCTTATTTTGATGAATCTATGGGTACTGTCGGGGGGTATGAACCATGGAAAAGTTGGAATATAGTAGATATTACACCAATACAAATAAATAATGAGTTCACAACAGTACCAAAAGTGGTGATTTATTTTCTTATACTAATGGAGCTTATGAGATTTTCTGTTGAGTTTTGTGTTGTGAAGTTTTCAAGTTTTGGGTAAGGGTTTGATGGGGTATGGAATAAGGAGTGGAAAAATCCTAAGCTTGGGGATGCCCAAGGCACCCCAAGGTAATATTCAAGTACAACCAGGAGCCTAAGCTTGGGGATGCCCCAGAAGGCATCCCCTCTTTCGTCTTCGTCTATCGGTAACTTTACTTGAGGCTACATTTTTATTCACCACATGATATGTATTTTGCTTGGAGCGTCTTGTATGATTTGAGTCTTTTCTTTTTAGTTTGACACAATCATACTTTCTGTACACACCTTTTGATAGGGACACGCATGAATCATGATTTATAGAATACTCTATGTGCTTCACATATATCTTTTGAGCTAGGCAATTTTGCTCTAGTGCTTCACTTATACCTTTTTAGAGCACGGTGGTGGTTTTATTTTATAAAAATGTTTGAACTCTCATGCTTCACTTATATTATTTTGAGAGTCTTTAAACAGCATGGTAATTTGCTTTGGTTATAAATTTAGTCCTAGTATGATAGGCATCCAAGAGGGATATAATAAAAACTTTCATATAAAGTGCATTGAATACTATGAGAATTCTGATTCCTTATGATTGTTTTGAGATATAAAGATGGTGATATTAGAGTCATGCTAGTGAGTAATTTTGAATTTGAGAAATACTTGTGTTAGAGTTTATGATTCCCGTAGCATGCACGTATGGTGAACCGTTATGTGATGAAGTCGGAGCATGATTTATTTATTGATTGTCTTGCTTATGAGTGGCGGTCGGGGATGAGCGCTGGTCTTTTCCTACCAATATACCCCCCTAGGAGCATGCACGTAGTACTTTGTTTCAATAACTAATAGATTTTTGCAATAAGTATGTGAGTTCTTTATGACTAATGTTGAGTCCATGGATTATACGCACTCTCACCCTTCCACCATTTCTAGCCTCTCTAGTGTCGCACAACTTTCGCCGGTACCATACACCCACCATATACCTTCCTCAAAACAGCCACCATACCTACCTATTATGACATTTGCATAGCCATTCTGAGATATATTTCCATGCAACTTTCCACCGTTCCGTTTTATTATGACACACTTCATCATTATCATATTGCTTTGCAAGATCATGTAGTTGACATCGTATTTGTGGCAAAGCCACCATTTATAATTCTTTCATACATGTCACTCTTGATTCATTGCACATCCCGGTACACCGCCGGAGGCATTCATATATATTTATATTTTGTTCTAAGAATCGAGTTGTAATTCTTGAGTTGTAAGTAAATAAAAGTGTGATGATCTTCATTATTAGAGCATTTTCCCATGTCAGGAAAGGATAATGGAGACTATGATTCCCCCACAAGTCGGGATGAGACTCCGGACGAAAAAAAAGAGGCCAAAAATGAGGAGGCCCAAATAAAAAAATGAGAGAAAAGAGAGAAGGGGCAATGCTACTATCCTTTTACCACACTTGTGCTTCAAAGTAGCACCATTATCTTCATGATAGAGAGTCTATGTTGTCACTTTCATATACTAGTGGGAATTTTTCATTATAGAACTTGGCTTGTATATTCCAATGATGGGATTCCTCAAATTGCCCTAGGTCTTCTCGAGAAAGCGAGTTGGATGCACACGCACTTAGTTTCTTTTTGAGCTTTCATAAACTTATAGATCTAGTGCATCCGTTTCACAATCCCTACTCACTCACATTGATATCTATTGATGGGCATCTCCATAGCCCGTTGATACGCCTAGTTGATGTGAGACTATCTCCTTCCTTTTGTCTTCTCCACAACCACCTTCTATTCCACTTATAGTGCTATGTCCATGGCTCATGCTCATGTATTGCGTGAAAGTTGAAAAGGTTTGAGAACGTCAAAACTATGAAACAATTGCTTGGCTTTTCATCGGGGTTGTGCATGATTTGAATATTTTGTGTGATGAAGATGGAGCATAGCCAGACTATATGATTTTGTAGGGATAACTTTCTTTGGCCATGTTATTTTGAGAAGACATGATTACTTTGTTAGTATGCTTGAAGTATTATTATTTTTATGTCAATATTAAAATTTTCTCTTGAATCTTTCGGATCTGAACATTCATGCCACAATAAAGAAAATTACATTGATAATTATGTTAGGTAGCATTCCACATCAAAAATTATGTTTTTATCATTTACCTACTCGAGGACGAGCGGGAATTAAGCTTGGGGATGCTTGATACATCTCCAACGTATATATAATTTTTTATTGTTCCATGCTATTATATTATCTGTTTTGGATGTTTTATATGCATTAACATGCTATTTTATATTATTTTTGGGACTAACCTATTAACCTAGAGCCCAGTGCCAGTTCCTGTTTTTTCCCTGTTTTAGAGTTTCGTAGAAAAGGAATACCAAACGGAGTCCAAACGGAATGAAACATCCGCGATGATTTTTCTTGGACCAGAAGACAACCAGGAGACTTGGAGATGAAGTCAGAGGATCCACGAGGTAGCCACAAGGACGGAGGCGCGCCCAGGGGTAGGGCGCGCCCCCCACCATTGTGGGCCCCTCGTGCACCTCCTGACCTAATTCTTTTGCCTATATATTCCCAAATATCCCCAAACCACCATAAGCATCCACTAAAACACTTCTCCACCGCTGCAACCTTCTGTTCCCATGAGATCCCATCTAGGGACCTTTTCAGGCACCCTGCTGGAGGGGGATTCGATCATGGAGGGCTTCTACATCAACTCTACTGCCCTTCCGATGAAGCGTGAGTAGTTTACCACAGACCTACGGGTCCATAGCTAGTAGCTAGATGGCTTGTTCTCTCTCTTTGATTCTCAATACCATGTTCTCCTGGATGTTCTTGGAGATCTATTCGATGTAATACTATTTTGCGGTGTGTTTGCCGAGATCCAATGAATTGTGGATTTATGATCAGCTTATCTATGAATATTATTTGAATCTCCTCTGGATTCTTTTATGCATGATTTTATATCTTTGTAATTCTGTTCGAACTATCGGTTTGGTTTGGCCAACTAGATTGGTTTTTCTTGCAATGGGAGAAGTGCTTAGCTTTGGGTTCAATCTTGCGGTGTCCTTTCCCAGTGACAGTAGGGGCAGCAAGGCACGTATTGTATTGTTGCCATTGAGGACAAAAAGATGGGGTTTTCATCATATTGCTTGAGTTAATTCCTCTACATCATGTCATCTTACTTAATGTGTTACTCCGTTCTTTATGAACTTAATACTCTAGATGCATGCTGGATAGTGGTCGATGTGTGGAGTAATAGTAGTAGATGCAGAATCGTTTCGGTCTACTTGACACGGACGTGATGCCTATATTCATGATTATTGCCTTAGATATCGTCATAACTATGCGCTTTTCTATCAATTGCTCGGCAGTAATTTGTTCACCCACCGTATTATTTGCTATCTTGAGAGAAGCCTCTAGTGAAACCTTTGGCCCTCGGGTCTACTTTCCATCATATAAGTTTCTACTTTCCATCATATAAGTTTCTATTTTCCATCATATAAGTTTCCGATCTACAATCTTAGTTTTCGATCTATTATTTCTGCAATCTTTTACTTTCCGATCTATAAACCAAAAATACCAAAAATATTTACTTTATCATTTATCTATCTCTATCAGATCCCACTTTTGCAAGTAACCGTGAAGGGATTGACAACCCCTTTATCATGTTGGGTGCAAGTTTTTTGATTGTTTGTGTAGGTATTCAGTGATTTGTGCGTTGTCTCCTACTGGATTGATACCTTGGTGCTCAAACTGAGGAAATACTTATCTCTACTTTGCTGCATCACCCTTTCCTCTTCAAGGAAAAAACCAACGCAAGCTCAAGAATTAGCAACTGGTGACCGAAGTCTTCTCATGGACTCTACTCTTCGACCATCCTCAAAAATTCATATCACATTCGTTGACACTGGGAAAAGCAAGGTATTGGTTCTAGGTAAGGTTGCTATCTCAAAGGATCAACACATGGATAAAGTGATGCTTGTTAAATCCCTTGGATACAACCTAATGTCAGTCTCAATGCTTTGTGATCTTGATATGATTGTCATGTTTGGAAAATATCGATGTCTTGTGCTAATGGCTTCTGATAAATCTCAAGTCTTCGAAGGTTATCGAATAGGTGATCTGTACATGGTAGATTTCTGTGCAGGACCACAGCTTGCCGTATGTCTTCTAGAAAAAGCTTTAGAGTGCTGGATTTTGCATCGAAAGCTAGGACATGCGGGCATGAGGAACTTGCACACTCTTGTGAAGAAGAAGCACATCATCGGGATCGAGGGCTTCAAGTTCAAGAAGAACCATCTATGTGGAGCCTGTGAAGCTCGGAAGATGACTAGGGCCAAGCATCCCTCGAAGAAAATCATGACGACTACGCGTCCCTTCGAGCTGCTACACATGGACATATTTGGCCCTACTCACTATTCTACTCTTACTAACACTGCACATCTATATACTTGGGTACACATAATCATGTATAAGAATGAAGTGCATGATGTCTTGAGAAGGTTCACCAACCGTGCTATGACCAACTATGGCATCAAGATGAAGCACATCAGGAGTGACAATGGCACCGAGTTCAAGAACACTAGGCTTGACACTTATCTTGACACTCTTGGCATCACACATGAGTTTTCTACTCCATACACACCCTTCAGCAGAATGGCGTCATGCAGCGCAAGAACATGACTCTCATTGAGATGGCATGCACGATGCTTAACGAATACAAGACACCACACAAGTGCTGGCCTAAAGCCATTGATACTACATACCATATCATCAACAGAGTTTATCTTCACAAGTTCTTCAAGAAAACATCCTATGAGCTAATCACAGATAAGAAGCCAAACGTAAGTTATTTCAAAGTCTTCGGTGCTAGGTGCTGGATAAGGGATCCAGATCACACTTCAAAATTTGCACCGAAAGCACATGAGGGTTTGCTGCTAGGCTACAGAAAGGATTCACACACCTACAGAGTCTTCAACCTATTTCACTACAAAGTGGTTGAAATTTCAGATGTGCGGTTCGATGAGACTAACGGCTCGCAAAGAGAGCACCTGCCAAATGTGCTACATGAAGCATCTCCAAGTGAATCCATCAAGCTAATGGGTACCAGAGAAATCATACCCACCGAGGAACACAGAGAAGAAGAAGTTGTGATTTCGGCTCCAGTTCAACGTGAAGACAATTCTCAGCCTGAAGACAATGCTGAAACTGAAGGCAATGCTACTGGTAGTGAAGACAATTCTTAGCCGCAACAGAATTTTTTCCATGTACATCCTCGAGTGGCCAATGAAGTTACCGTATCACGTACCTCTTCCTTTTCAGGATTCTGGAGTGTTTTGGAAGGTCACTTTATGTATTCCTCTAGTGTCATAGTTTGAATAATGTTAGTTTCAATGTTAATGGGCATACCTGAGATATAGTACTTAATTTTTTGTCCATTTACCACCTTCGGATTAGTGCCTTCATCATTATTGACCTTAATAGCTCCAGAACGATAAACTTTCTCAATGATGTATGGTCCTTCCCATTTAGAGAGAAGTTTTCCTGCAAAAAATCTAAAACGAGAATTGTATAATAGAACATACTCACCCACTTTAAATTCCCGTTTGTGGATTCTTTTTTCATGCCATCTTTTAGCCTTTTCTTTAAACAATTTGGCATTTTCATAAGCTTGGGTTTTCCATTCATCCAACGAGCTAATATCAAATAACCTCTTTTCTCTGGCAAGTTTAAAATCATAATTGAGTTCTTTAATTGCCCAATATGCTTTATGTTCTAACTCAAGAGGTAAATGACATGTTTTTTCCATAAACCGTTTTGTATGGAGACATAACCATAGTGTTGTGGAATTAACACGGTAGATGCCCTAGTGAAAAGACTTAGGTGTGGAGCCATCGCAGCTACGTTAGCTTGAAGGGGTTAAACGGGACAAAGCACACAGAGAGTTTACCCAGGTTCAGCCCCTCTTAATGAGCTAAAAGCCTACTCCTACTTTAGGTTGTATTGTTTGGGTTTCGATTACCAGGGAGCGAATACGCTTGACCTAGTTCTCGATGAGTTGTTTCTTGAGTTAACCCACCGCCGGATCACCCCTTTATATACAGGTCGATGCCCGGTGGCTTAGAAACTCCCGGCAGGCTCACACAAACGTGACCGGCTCGGTTTCTACTAAACTTGCCTTACAATACAAGTTAAACATATGGCGGCTCATCCCTTTGGGCCTCAAGTCGCCTCTGGGTCTTTGGGCCTTCAATAAGCCTGCTTCGTGAACCGCCATCTTCATATCTTTTTGGACCTTACTGGGCTTCTTCATCTTTAAACCGCCAGTGGCATGACCCGGGCCCTCCTGGGTGGGTCATACCTAGTAGTTATATCCCCAACATTAGGCCCCAGGTTGATTTGAACTTGTTCACATCAATCTTCACTTGCTTGACTTAGCAGAATCTTCCAACATCGATTCCTCATGAGCTTGTTACAACCTGCCATGATGTCACCTCACAGAACCGCGGTAACCCGCCATGACACCAGGCACATTGACTGCACACAAAGCCCAGGATATCTTTAACAGATCCTTATCTTTAACGAACCTCTGAAAATCGAGGCGTCTTTGTAGCCACATAATCATTTATCGGCCTCCTCAATTCCCGCGCATGCCATCTATTCACTTCCTTGTAAATAGGGATAGGGGGTCCTCCCTTTCAGTTTTACCTTTCCCCTTGCCTTCCTCTTCCTCCTTGCGACGCCTCAGCAGACCCGAGCTCCACCGCCGCCGTCTTCCTCCAGCGTCCTCAACTCCGGCCGCTGCATCAACCTGAACGGACCATAAACCTGCGGCACGCCTCCGCTGTTCATCGGCATCAGTAAGCATTCCTTTTTCCCCATAACAGATCTGCACTAGGGTTCTGCCGTTCGTCGATGTTCTTCGTTGTTCTTCATTGCTCTCCTTAGAACGTGTAGTTGGATCTGAACATAACACTGGAGTTGTACGGTAGCAGTTGTAGCATCTCTTTTCAATCGCAGAAAACACCTTCCCCGTACAAGATCTCATCTGAGCATATGAGTTCTTATGCTACTGCCACCTTAGGTTTAGAATTTTCTTTTCTTTTCTGCACTGCTGTAGATCCAAAATTATAGAACTAATCTGTGGAACCTATTTGTCCATCACTTAGCAAAATTTCACTTAGAGATATGTCGCACTGCAAACGTGCAGGCGGCTTATAAGCTATAACCCGCCATATAGCATTAGTCCCCTTTTTAAGCCGCCAGTATATGTTCACAATCTGTATAACCCGGCATCATCTTCAGGTTTAACCATGATGACCTTTATAGCACTTATTCTTCTGCATACGAATTGGCCTTGCACTTACTTTTGGATCACTGGCCGGCTTAATAGTGTAACCTTAATCCAGCATTTTTCTCTTTTTAGGCTTTCATCAACAAAATGACCAAATATGTTACCTCATGCAACTGGGTCGCCTCCTGGGTTACCGAGCAGACACTGAACAAGCATGTTCAAGTGGGCATCCTAGCCGCAAAGAATGTGATCCATTGGAGAGTCCCAGTCACAGAAACTACTCCTGACCCCAAAGAAGGCGAAATCATTGTCTTTACTGACCATATGCTCCGAGGGTTTACCCCACCCGGCTCAAAATTCTTTCGTGGCATGCTGCATTTCTTCAAGATTCATCCTCAAGATATCGGGCCCAATTCTGTGTCAAACATCTGCAACTTTCAAGTGTTTTGCGAAGTGTACCTTCAACAGGAGCCACTGTAGAACCGTTCAGGGAATTTTATTACTTAAACCGCCAGACCGAGTTCACGGACGGGCCCAGCTTAGAACTAGGTGGTATCTCAATTCAGAGGCAGAAAGAAGCCACTTTCCCCGCCGCCAAACTCCCCAGTCATCCCAAGGACTGGAATCAGACTTGGTTTTATTGCAAAGACACATCTCCAGAAGGTGAAAACCCTCTGCCGGTTTACCGTGAAAACCGGCTTAGCAATAGACATCCTCTGCCGGAGCGGATCAACACAGAAGAACGGGCCAAATATATGCCCATATTTTCAAAGATAAGAGCCTTGATGGCCAATGGTTTGACCGGAGTTGCTCTGGTTCATTGCTGGGTCGCATGGAGAATCGTGCCCTTAAGCCGTCGGTCTGGCTTAATGTGCGAGTATACCGGCGATGTTAAAGATCCGTTGCGTTACTCTCCAATCCGTCTGGATGATAAACAGATCAATGATATGACCAACACCCTGCTCAACGAGAGCTTAGGAACTTGTAGTAAAGTGAGGCTAAACCCCTTCTGCACCCTCAACAAGCCACCCGATGTAAGTATTTTCAAGTAACTTTCACTAACTCATTATTTGTCAATCTGTCTTCATTATTACTTGAACTTTCTGCAGGCTGGTTCCCCGTCTGGAGCAAGAAGCTTCAGGATAAACCGGACAAGAAGACCAGGAACAAGACCAAGGAAAACAAGAGACCTGCCCAGAAGAAGGCGGATGCAATTGATCCGTTTACTCTGGATGATGACTCGGAGGTAGAACTTGACTCCCTTGGATCTTTCTTTGTTCATCTTATTGACATTGATTACTATTAGGATGATGCGGAAGCCAGCAATGCAGATGGTGAAGAGGTAACTATACTTTCCTCTGACTCAGAACCTCTGCCAACACAAAAAGTTCGTCAAGCGAGCCGGAAAGTAAGGTTTTCTCACCCTTTAGCTTACTTGGATCCCAACTTTATTTTGAAGAAACAGCAGCATGAAGTTCGCCGCACAACCCGGAACAGCGGCGGTGGGATTCTCTCCTCCGCTTTACCCAACACACCGGCTCCTAGCAAGCGCCGAGCAGAGGTTTCACATATTTCCGACTTAGCTTTTCCCAAGGCGGGTCTTATTCGACAACCCCTTAACTCTTCTGATTCAAACTATCAGGGAACTTCTCACTCTTCCTCCGGCGACTCAACTAGAACTCAGATTCCTCTTTTCAAAACCGTGCCCGAGTGAGAACATTAAACTTGTTTTCTTTATCACTTACTCAATTGATATACTAACCCCGTCGTGTGTTTTATTTTCAGTGCTATAGCCAAGCCCAGCAAGAAACTGAAGGTGAAAAAACCGGCTGAAGATCCCAAGGTTACTGACCCAGAGAAGCACACAGCTTTCTTGCCTGAAAAAATCCAAAACTAACCATTGGAACCTCATGGGTTATGTATGATCCCGTCCAATAGCAGGTTTAGTGAGCACCACAGACCAATCCACCTACTTTGATAGCATAAAATCGTTATGGGTAGAAGGTGAGTGAGCAAGACGAGGCCCCCGAAGCGTAATGTAGAGCTATACTACTCTTGTTTTCCTTCCGCCCTGCTTAGGCGCCTCTCGGAAACTTCATAATCTGAATCACTTTCCTCTCCGGGAAGGGGCCACTCAATTCAATTCAAAGTCGTAATCTGACCTGGCTTCTCCTGTCCGCACTTGGGACAGGTTGATACTCGTTTTTTTTGCTGGATTTGAACTTTCTTAAAAATAAAGGACTCAGCTTCCGCAAAAGTGATCGATGGAGAAGCTCAAAAGTCTCAGTCCACCACTAGCTATCATTCAAGTTTGCACTTTTCGAGCTCATCCTTACCTTTGCGCTTTAGCTGCTTGTTCCCACTAACCCATTCCTCTTCTTGCTCTAAGCAGAAAGACTTGTCAGAAATCACCAGTTGGGTTGGTCCGACCAAGAAAGGCATGGGAGTGGAGAGGCAGAAGTGAAAGACTGGCTACCAATAAAGATCCAAAACTGCATCTATTTTATGTCGAAGCAGAGTAAAATAACTTAACAAAATTGAATTATAACTCCAATTTCAATGTGTTCATGTGCATATATTTTCATTAGATGTGCAATCGAAATCAGTAGGAGAGAAACTTTCATCCCTATATTTCCACGCTTTGGAGGAGAAGCTTCTTCTATGGCTATGGCCAAAAGGAGAAATAGTCCTGTTCATTATATGGCTATGGCCAAAAGGAGATGCGGGTCGAAGCCTATGGTTGCCCGGATGGTTGAATGTTGTTAATGATAATAGTAATTCGCTTTTCTTAACAATAGGACCTGGGGATTTCTTGGTTCCATGCCTCTTTTTAATGACTCTCTTTTTCAACTTAATTACCTAAACCGGAGGCAGTTATAGATGCCCTAACAAAACTTCGTAAGAAGATCATTGCTGGGGTATCGAAACCCGTGAAACCGGGGGCTCACTAATACGATCCTATCTTACCATTCTTCTATCCTTCTTCATCACGGGACAGAAGCGACTTTAGTTGACAAAAGCGAACAAGATAATGCTAGCGCCCACGGAGAACTTTCGTTTGTTCGCCTTCTAAAAGGCATATCCATCATTTGAGTCTCTGAACGGGAAGGACTTTCAAGCCCCCCTGTGCCCATGGTCCCACATCGCTCCTGCCCCTAGAGGGCTGGTACCATTTCTTCAATCAGTGTGCCCCCATATATCAAAACATATTGTAAAAGTGACAGAATCACTTCAAGTAGTGCTTGCCTAACTCTGCCTGGAATATAATCATAAATTTGAAAGTACCAGAGATTCCTAAAGGCATACCATCAGAAAAGATTCCTTGACCCATAGATCTGGCAAAAGCGAAAGACCCCCAACATCAGGGGCTGACCACTGAGCTCACTCAGGCCCCGCTGGGCAGCCCAATGATTTGGGAAGACCCTCAAAGAAATCCAGGGAGATGTCAGTCCAAGCAGAAGTAGGTAATGGCAGTGGATCCACTAGAGATTATATGAGGGGTCTTGGAAACTGTCGTGACGCTTTGATGACGAAGGTCACCGTGGTGACTATGGAAGGATTCCGTGGTAATCTAATTCAATGTACGAGTGACTCAATCCCAAAGGTCAATCCAGCCAGCCCTTCCTGAACTGAGGGAAACCGGTGCCTGAGAGATCTGTTATCTGCAGTCTCTGAGCTTGCTGGAAAACCTTGTTAGGTGCACTCGTAGGTGAGCTCAAAGCAAGGATTCATGCGTTCATTCTTCTCAAGAAGACAGAATGATTGCTCGATATGATATAGATTCTTAGCCAGGGGTTTGGTAGCTTATGCCCCCTAGCCAGAAAAGCATTTCTCAAGCTCAAAAGTGCTAAGATATGGTGATGCCTTTGAACGTTGACTGGGAGAGTGATAACCCACAAGTATAGGGGATCACAACAGTTTTCGATAAGTAAGAGTGTCGAACCAACGAGGAGCTAAAGGTAGAATAAATATTCCCTCAAGTTCTATCGACCACCGATACAACTCTACGCACGCTTGACGTTCGCTTTACATAGAACAAGTATGAAACTAGAAGTACTTTGTAGGCGTTTTTGGATAGGTTTGCAAGATAATAAAGAGCACAAAAATAAAACTAGGGGCTGCTTAGACAAAAACACAACTAAAGTAAATATAGCGAGTGTGGAAAAGTGGTGGTAGGAGTTGCGAAATCGTCCTTAAGCAATTGACTACTTTACTAGACCGATAGCAAGTATTATGTGGGAGAGGCCACTACTAGCATGTCATCCTTGACTTGGAATTCTATGCACTTATGATTGGAACTATTACCAAGCATCCACAACTATTAACGTTCATTAAGGTAAAACCCAACCATAGCATTAAGATATATTGGTCCCCCTTCAATCCCGTATGCATCAATTTCTATGCTAGGTTGAAGCTTCTATCACTCTTGCCCTCCAATACATAGTCCTATCAACATACAACTAACCCTATGGAGTGATCCACGCGCGCGCTCATATGATGGGCACCAAAGGACAACAACATAACCACAAGCAAATTAAATCAATCATAGCAATTCATCAACCACTGATAGGACAACAAAAATCTACTCAGACATCATAGGATGGCAACACATCATTGGATAATAATATGAAGCATAAAGCACCATGTTCAAGTAGAGGGTACAGCGGGTTGCGGGAGAGTGGACCGCTGTAGATAGAGGGGGGAAGGTGATGGATATGTTGGTGAAGATGGCGGAGGTGTTGGTGTAGATCGTGGTGATGATGATGATGGCCACGACGGCGTTCCGGCGCCACCGGAAGAGAAGGGGAGAGGGGGCCCCTTTGTCTTCTTCTTCCTTGACCTCCTCCCTAGATGGGAGAAGGGTTTCCCCTCTGGTCCTTGGCCTCCATGGCGTGGGAGAGGCGAGAGCCCCTCCGAGATTGGATCTATCTCTCTGTTTCTCTCTGTTTCTGCGTCCTCGTCTGCTGCCCTTTCACCGTTTCGTATATATGGATATCCGTAACTCCGATTGGACTGAAATCTTCGCCATGATTTTTTTTCCAAAAATTATCTTTCTTGCGGCCGAAGAAGGGCATCAACCGCCTTACGGGTGGCCCACGAGGGTCAGGGGCGCACCCCCTGCCTCATGGCCACCTCGGACACCGTTTCGCGTTGATCTTTCTCCCAGATTTTCCAAATATTCCAAATATAAGCTCTGTCCGTTTTTATCCCGTTTGGATTCCGTTTGATATGGATATTCTATGAAACCAAAAACATGCAACAAACAGGAACTGGCACTGGGCACTGGATCAATATGTTAGTCTCAAAAATAGTATAAAAAGTTGCCAAAAAGTATATGAAAGTTGTAGAATATTGGCATGGAACAATCAAAAATTATAGATACGACGGAGACGTATCAGCATCCCCAAGCTTAATTCCCGCTCGTCCTCAAGTAGGTAAATGATAAAAAAGATAATTTTTGATGTGGAACGCTACCTAGCATAATCTTGATCATGTAATCTAATCATGGCATGAATATTAAGACACGAGTGATTCAAAGCAATAGTCTATCATTTGACATAAAACAATAATACTTCAAGCATACCAACCAAGCAATTATGTCTTATCGAAATAACATAGCCAAAGAAAGCTCATCCCTACAAAATCATACATTCTGGCTATGCTCCATCTTCACCACATAAAGCATTCAAATCATGCACAACCCCGATGACAAGCCGAGCAATTGGTTCATACTTTTTAACGCGCTTCAGCTTTTTCAACCCTCACGCAATACATGAGCGCAAGCCATGTACATAGCACTATAGGTGGAATAGAATAATATGATGGGGGTTATGTGGAGAAGACAAAAATAGAGAAAGTCTCACATTGATGCGGCTAACCAACGGGCTATGGAGATGCCCATCAATTGATGTCAATGTGGGGAGTAGGGATTGCCATGCAACGGATGCACTAGAGCTATAAGTATATGAAAGCTCAAACTGGAACTAAGTGGGTGTGCATCCAACTTGCTTGCTCATGAAGACCTAGGGCATTTGAAGAAGCCCATCGTTGGAATATACAAGCCAAGTTCTATAATGAAAATTCCCACTAGTTTATGAAAGTTATAACTCAAGAGACTTCTCTATATGAAGAACATGGTGCTACTAGGAAAAGTGTGGTAAAAGGATAGTAACACTGCCCCTTTTTCTCTTTTTTTTGCGGGCTTCTGGTCCCTTTTTTTTATTTAGGCTTCTTTGGCCTCTTTTTTTTTGATGGGGCAATGCTCTAATAATGATGATCATCACACTTCTATTTACTTACAACTCAATATTACAACTCGATACTAGAACAAAGATATGACTCTACATGAATGCCTCCGGCGGTGTACCGGGATGTGCAACGATCTAGAGTAGCAATGACATAAAAAAAACGGACAAGCCATGAAAACATCATGCTAGCTATCTTACGATCATGCAAAGCAATATGACAATAAATGCTCAAGTCATGTATATGATGATGATGGAAGTTGCATGGCAATATATCTCGGAATGGCTATGGAAATGCCATGATTGGTAGGTATGGTGGCTGTTTTGAGGAAGATATAATGAGGCTTATGTGTGATAGAGTGTATCGTATCATGGGGTTTTGGATGCACCGGCGAAGTTTGCACCAACTCTCGAGGTGAGAAAGGGCAATGCACGGTACCGAAGAGGCTAGCAATGATGGAAGGGTGAGAGTGCGTATAGTCCATGGACTCACATTAGTCATAAAGAACTCATTTACTTATTGCAAAAGTTTATTAGCCCTTGAAGAAAAGTACTACTACGCATGCCCCTAGGAGGATAGATTGGTAGGAAAAGACCATCGCTCATCCCCGACCGCCACTCATAAGGAAGACAATCAATAAATACCTCATGCTCCGACTTCGTTACATAACGGTTCACCATACGTGCATGCTACGGGAATCACAAACCTCAACACAAGTATTTCTAAAATCCACAACTACCCACTAGCATGACTCTAATATTACCATCTTTATATCGCAAAACTATTGCAAGGAATCAAACATATCATGTTCAGTGATCTACAAGTTTTATGTAGGATTTTATGACTAACCATGTGAATGACCAGTTCCTGTCATCTCTCTAAATAGATATAAGTGAAGCAAGAGAGTTTAATTCTTTCTACAAAAGATATGCCCACTCTCTAACAAATATAAGTGAAGCAAAAGAGCATTCTACAAATGGCGGATGTCTAAGTGAAGAGAAACAGACAATCCAAACTTCAAATGATATAAGTGAAGCACATGAAGCATTCTATAAAGCCATACTCAAAAGAATATAAGTGAAGTGCAATGAGCATTCTATAAATAAACCAAGGATTATCTCATACCAGCATGGTGCATAAAAGAAAAATGAAAACTAAAGAAAAATATGCTCCAAGATTTGCACATATCGCATGAACGAAATGAATCCGAAAACATACTGATACTTGTTGAAGAAAGAGGGGATGCCTTCTGGGGCATCCCCAAGCTTAGACGCTTGAGTCTCCTTGAATATTTACTTGGGGTGCCTTGGGCATCCCCAAGCTTGAGCTCTTGCCTCTCCTTCTTCTCCTCACATCGAGACATCCTCGATCATCGAACACTTCATCCACACAAAACTTCAACAGAAAACTCGGTAAGATCCGTTAGTATAATAAAGCAAATCACTACTCTAAGTACTGTTGTAAACCAATTCATATTTTGTTTTTGCATTGTGTCTACTGTAACATAACTTTTTCATGGCTTAATCCACTGATATAAATTGATAGTTTCATCAAAACAAGCAAACTATGCATCAAAAACAGAATCTGTCTAAAACAGAACAGTCTGTAATAATCTGAACATTCACCATACTTCTGTTACATGAAAATTTGTGCCAAAATTAGGACAAATAAAAAATTTGTATAAAGACAGTGCAAAAAGAATCAGAACAATTTGACGTCCCAGTAAAAAATTAAAAATCACGCACTACAGCCAAAGTTTCTGTCCTGCACCGTACAAACCAACAAGTATTGTAAACATCCTAAAGGCAAACCTTGGCAAAAAAAATTATAATACAATGGAATTGTACAAGGGGATAATTATTTTTGTTGAAAATTTTCTGTAATTAAGATTCACAAAGTTGCCGTGAGCATGAACAAAGTTCAAGGAGCTCTCCCACTTCAACAATGCTTGTCTTTCTCACTTTCACTTTCCTTTTTAAAATTTTTTTGGGTTCCCCTCTTTATTTTTGTTGTTTTTAAACTAAATGAAAGCACTCAATAGAAATAAATGACTCTCTAAAACTTCCGGGTTGTCTCCCTGGCAGCGCTTTCTTTAAAGCCATTAAGCTAGGCATATAGTGCTCAAGTAGTGAATCCACCCGAATCCCAAGGTATATCAAAGCCAATTTTAATTAGCAATGATTTGTAATTTAGTAATGAGCACAAAGCAACATATATCATGTAATGACGAAGTCTAACTCTCTTCCTATGCATTGGCATGTCATAAAATAACAATTCATGCACACATAGTAAAGGCCAATGCATAGTATAAACAGTTTCTTGCAATTTTATCGTCTTGGAAACATAGAGAGGTGGAGATATAGTTCCTCTATCATAATAGTTACAAGTAGGAGCAGCAAGCACATGCATATTATATTCATCAAAATCATCATGTGCAATGGTAAAAGGCAACCCATCAATATAATCCTTAATAAGCACAAACTTCTCCGATATAGTGTAGTTGGGAGAATTCAAAAAGATAATAGGACTATCATGCGTGCGTGCAATAGCAACAATTTCATGTTTAACATAAGGAACTATAGCAAGTTCATCTCCATAAGCATAATTCATATTGGCATCTCGGCCACAAGCATAGCAGGCATCATCAAAAAGGGATATTTCAAAAGAATCAAAGGGATCATAACAATCATCATAGCAATCATCCTTCGGTAAGCACGAAGGGGAATTAAACAATGTATGAGTTGAAGAGTTACTCTCATTAGAAGGTGGGCACGGGTGATCAATCCGCTCTTCCTCCTTTTGTTCTTCGCTCTCCTCCTCATCTTTTTCATCCAATGATCTCACAGTTTCATCAACTTCTTCTTCCATAGATTCCTGCAAAATATTAGTCTCTTCTTGGAAAGCGGAGACTTTCTCAATAAGTGCATTAATATCGGAATTGTATTCATAATTCTCATAGCAATATTTGAGGATAGCTAAATTTTCAGGTCTATAAGCAGCATCATCAAAATCTTCAAACTCTATAAACATAGATTCAATTTCATAAGCATCCCAAAAGCAACAACTTCTATTTGTTCCACATCATAGTAATCATATATACCATTAGCACAAGAAGCTAAGGTTTTATTATCATTAAATTTGCATGAAAAGGGAAGGTGTGGAGCCTTCATCCTAGAGCAACAAGTATAATCATAACTCAAGCATAGTTGCCTAGCATACCACTTCAATATATGAATTTGATCCCATAATAGTTTCCCTTTTTGTGTCAAGCGGTAATCCCTAAAGTATTCACGTTGATCCAACGTTACTCCCATTACATAATTGAATGGGGTTTTCTTAGGATTATTAAAGTAGTACGTAATATCTTTCACATAACCAACATCGAGGGTTTTAGGAGGTTCCCCATCTCCATGAGCAGAAAGTACACCTATTTTTTTGGTATTTCGTGTTCCATATCCATAACTAAAGATAAAGAACAACTAAGAACAGCAAATAAAAATTACTTAGTGATAAAGCAAACAAGCACACACGAGAATATTCACCCCACGCTATTGCTCCCCGGCAACGGCGCCAGAAAAAAGTCTTGATAACCCACAAGTATAGGGGATCGCAACAGTTTTCGATAAGTAAGAGTGTCGAACCAACAAGGTGCTAAAGGTAGAATAAATATTCCCTCAAGTTCTATCGACCACCGGTACAACTCTACGCACGCTTGACGTTCGCTTTACCTAGAACAAGTATGAAACTAGAAGTACTTTGTAGGTATTTTTGGATAGGTTTGCAAGATAATAAAGAGCGCGAAAATAAAACTAGGGGCTGCTTAGATAAAAACACAACTAAAGTAAATATAGCGAGTGTGGAAAAGTGGTGGTAGGAGTTGCGAAATTGTCCCTAAGCAATTGACTACTTTACTAGACCGATAGCAAGTATTATGTGGGAGAGTCCGCTGCTAGCATGTCATCCTTGACTTGGAATTCTATGCACTTATGATTGAAATATTAGCAAGCATCCGCAACTACAAACGTTCATTAAGGTAAAACCCAACCATAGCATTAAGATATATTGGTCCCCCTTCAATCCCGTATGCATCAATTTCTATGCTAGGTTGAAGCTTCTGTCACTCTTGCCCTCCAATACATAGTCCTATCAACATACAACTAACCCTATGGTGTGATCCACGCGCACGCTCATATGATGGGCACCAAAGGACAGCAACATAACCACAAGCAAATTAAATCAATCATAGAAATTCATCAACCACCAATAGGACAATGAAAATCTACTCAGACATCATAGGATGGCAACACATCATTGGATAATAATATGAAGCATAAAGCACCATGTTCAAGTAGAGGGTATAGCGGGTTGCGGGAGAGTGGACCGCTGTAGATAGAGGGGGTAAGGTGATGGAGATTTTGGTGAAGATGGCGGAGGTGTTGGTGTAGATCGCGGTGATGATGATGATGGCCATGACGGTGTTCCTGCGCCACCGGAAGAGAAGGGGAGAGGGGGCCCCTTCGTCTTCTTCTTCCTTGACCTCCTCCCTAGATGGGAGAAGGGTTCCCCCTCTGGTCCTTGGCCTCCATGGCGTGGGAGGGGCGAGAGCCCCTCCGAGATTGGATCTATCTCTCTGTTTCTCTCTGTTTCTGCGTCCTCGTCTGCTGCCCTTTCACCGTTTCGTATATATATGGAGATCCATAACTCCGATTGGACTGAAATCTTCGCCGTGATTTTTTTTCAAAAAATTAGCTTTTTTCTTGCGGCCGAAGAAGGGCATCAAGCGCCTTACGGGTGGCTTACGAGGGTCAGGGGCGCGCCCCCTGCCTCGTGGCCACCTCGGACACCGTTTCGCGTTGATCTTTCTCCCAAATTTTCCAAATATTCCAAAAATAAGCTCCGTCCATTTTTATCCCGTTTGGATTCCGTTTGATATGGATATTCTGCGAAACCAAAAACATGCAACAAACAGGAACTAGCACTGGGCACTGGATCAATATGTTAGTCCCAAAAATAGTATAAAAAGTTGCCAAAAAGTATATGAAAGTTGTAGAATATTGGCATGGAACAATCAAAAATTATAGATATGACGGAGATGTATCAGAGAGCGGCTCGAAAGAGTTGGGACATCATACCTACTAATTGGTGTAGTTGAGATGCATTTCCTCTGGCACCTGAAAAGGACATTAGATAGACTGGATTAGAAGGATCCTTTATCCGAAAATTTGATCCCATAGACCAACCTCCCGTTGGCGGACTACCAGACCTCCAGCAGGAAATGACGTTTATGGCTCTGATTCCAAGTCAGGGTTTAAAACAGCGGTGACCCATCTAGTTGAAAAGTTTTTACTTGGAACACCAGACATGAGAGCCAGCTACGGAGACAGCTAACGATATCAAAGTTGACGAAACAAGAGAGTTTCATTCAATCCAACTAAACTAAGTGAAAAAGGGGGAGCCAATCAATAAGTGAGATGTTGTGGGCGAGGAATCTTCTGTCACAATAGAGGTCTTCTTTTCGAGTTTAAGTGGGACTAGCTTCTTCCTCAATTGATATTACTGACAATCTAGCAATTCCCCTGGCGCAGCTGGGCCATCCTGGACTTGAACCAGAGACCTCGCCCGTGAAGTAAATCATCGCCCCTATGATCCAACCAATTGGGAGAATTTTTGACCTTTCATGAAGAAGTTTTGCTTGTGCGCAAACTACCTAGCCCTTTTCAAAAGAACGTCGATTTCCATCTCAACAAAGAAAGAACTCAAAATAAATGAAAGCGAGGTCATAAGTTCTCTCTTGCCTTATCTATAGATAAGAACGAATCTCCTCGACTCGACTGATATGATGGATGGAATGGGTAGCTTTCGTAGGCACATTTACTTAAATTCAACTACTTCATTGATGAATCAATTTGAGGAAATTCAAAAATACCTTGCTCGGTTAGTAAATACATACTCGGAAATGCTCTTCAGGGATACCAGAACTGGAAGATCCCGTTAAGCTTCAGGGATACCAGAACTGGAAGATCCTGTCAAGGGGAAACAGGACCTTAATAAGCGCCATCCCGAGACTTGGACTCGGGGGATGGTAAGATCAATAGGAGAAGGAGGTCTCAGTCTCAGCGGCAAGGAAGAGAAAATGCGTCGAGTCGTTAATCAGGAAAGTGGACGAGCATGGCGGTCCCTATATCTCTGAGTCACCAGTCAATGCCATGAGGAAGAGCTCAAGGATTCAGGACACTGGGCTGACCATCCAGGAGAAGGCGACACAGAGGGTATCACAAAAGAATGACCGTATTAGCTATGGATCCGGGGTCTGCGCAAGCCAGGATGCAAGGGGTTAAATTCCCCTTGTTCGGGACGGTCCCGATAGAGAGAGAATGCAGCAGTTCGGTCCACTTGCTCTTTGGCCGCATCGGTTGAGGTTTGCTCTTTTCAGTTTAGTTAAAGAAGAGATGGTATCTTGCTTGTTTCAATTATCCGGGCTCGCCCTCGGCTCAAGCTGACCCCACACCAAAAGTCGTCAAGCAGTCTTGGGCTCCATCAATCAGTGAGGCGCTATTTTTTGTCCCTTCTCAGCTGTTGTCCTTACTCCGGATAAATTGGAACACATTGATTCCTGGGTTCGGTATGATCGTTCTTCCAATTCATACTAGATATGATTTTTCCTGCTTAGAGGAGGGGGTCTGATCCTGATACATTATCGGATCTGATAGGAGGTTACTTATGCAAACCCACGGGGGATATCTAGAATCACTTTCGGGTTCAACGAGATAGGGACCTGTACAATTTCACCCGTGGGTGGGGCCTAGCTACGCTTGCTAGATTGGATCAAATATACGTGTCCTTCACATCGCACTAACTAATACCTAGCCGCCTCACGGATCACCTTATTATGTGTAGCTAGGAGCTTGATATGTTGCCGACTCAGAATCAAATGAGCACAGGGGACCCTAGTCCCGCTCCCCTGCGCTCATCCCTTGCTTGTTCTTGAGCGCTAGTCATTCATCCCTAGCTGGGTTCTTGGTTTTGCCAGTCTGTCTGTCCCCAATACTGAACTCTCACTGACCGCGCCCTATAGGGATCATCGAATCGATAGTAATAAGCCCTGTTTGAAGAGGTTCGTATATGGAACGTTGCTAGAACCGAGAGCACTGGTGATTGCTTTCTTTCTGACCTTCAGCCGAGCGAGAGCACCGGTATTTATTGCATTAGGACAAGTCTTGCATTGCTAGAGCTTTTAGGCGTCCCCGAGTGCTACCAAAGTTCCTCTAATTCCTCAGCCGGATATTTCCCTTGCCTACAAGCGGATGCCCTTTGGTTTGATAAATGCCAACGCCACATTTAAGCGCCTAATGAGCATCATCCTCAGATCACATATCACCGATCAACCTATTCGAGAGGAGCTGCTTGCCCCCTGGGTTCAAGATCTCATATCAATTTTCAACTACTGGGAAAGAACTGGGGTGCGGCACGAAGAAATGGCATCTTCATATCTATTAAAGAAATCAATCAGCTCCTATTTAGGTCCCCCAAGGCGGTTAAAGCTAAACTGCTTGAAGTCCAGGCAAAAGGAGGTACTCTTTCTACAGCTGCTTTCAAGGTCTCGTCGCTTCGGTGAATCACTTGAGCCCTGAGACATTTTTGGTGCCAGTGCTTGAGAATGCTACTCTATTCCTGGAATTAGCCATCCCCTTCTTTGACTATTCGTCCTGCTCCTTGAAGAAAGGAAGGGAATGAAGGACCAATTGGGGTATTGGCCATGGACTTAAAGATATTTTGGAGGCTCACAAGGGCCCATTTACAGGACAAGGCCATAAGGGTCTTTATGCGTCATAGTCCAAACTCTTTCTCGTGTGACTGTGGTGCTTTCTTGAGCGATGACTTGGGAGGGTTCCGGTCACCCCTACCCGGGCAGGCCAAGTGCGGAGAGGATAACTGCTGAGAGCATATAAGTAGTAAGCCCACCCCAAGATGAGCGAAGGGCATTCTGTTGTACAGCTACTTTGGTATAGTTACAAAGGTAACTGGAGCTTCCGTTCGTAAAATTTGTACAAAATGTCGACTGATTCGTAGGCGTGGACGAATTAGAGTCATTTGCTCTAATCCGAAGTCAGGAACAGTTAGTCCGCATCTTCACAGACATGTCTATTTCACCGAGCCTCTCTCCGAGACAGTGCCTAAATCATTACGCCTTTCGTGCAGGTCGGAACTTACCCGACAAGGAAAATCAAAGAAGAAGAAAGCCATGGTAATCTCTACTTGGGCGGGAAGGAGGAGGCAAGGCCCCC
Organism: Aegilops longissima; assembly: GCA_021605205.1. Taxonomy (NCBI): domain Eukaryota; kingdom Viridiplantae; phylum Streptophyta; class Magnoliopsida; order Poales; family Poaceae; genus Aegilops; species Aegilops longissima. Next base: position 511,887,581 of record CM038678.1, on the reverse strand, counting down.
TCAATGTGTATTCTACTACTCATTACGGAACCACCGATTGATCCGATTAGACTTCCCGCAGGGTAGCGTGGGGAACTTGCGGAATCAACTCCTTGGAATAGGAGGCCTGACCTAGGAATGCCTGTTTCACTTCCTTGACAGAGCCAACTGAGATGCTCTGATTAGCTATGGACCCGGGGTGTGCGCAAGCCAGGATGCAAGGGGTTAAATTCCCCTTGTTCGGGACGGACCCGATAGAGAGAGAATGCACCTTGTCCTATCTTTTCTTTATAGAGCAATAGAAATGATAGTTGCCCCTCGCTGCACTGACCAATGATATCTCAATGACTTCTATAACTTGCCAATGATATCTAGGGGTTAAATGACTTCTATAACTTGCCAATGATATCTAGTGGGCACTACGAACTCCAGGCATACTGTACTTGACCACCCTACTTTGCTTTGCCAAATTGTTAAACCCTCACAAGGACCTACTCGTTTAGTAAAACAATCAGCTACCTGTTCACTATACTTAATGTTACCCCCTTCTTCGACCGTTGAGATGCCATCAACTCTTTCCCGGGGAATCAGGTCAATACAATACTCTTGGAAAAGCAAGCTATAGCAGATCCTTGAGTATAGAGAAAAAGCAATGGAGTTTCATTAGCTCTCTGCGCACATCCAGTATAATACCTTTGCGATCCCCTACGGAAAGGGGTGCCGTTTGGAGAGGTAGATAGATAGGACGTAGTCTTGCTCGATCAGGACCCTAGCTTTATTGCGAGCCAAAACTGCCTGAAAGAAGCAAAATGGAAAAGGATGCAACAGTCATACTTCTTAGAGCGGGGTGGAGCACCAACACCTTAAGCTGCACTAGTATCTTAGTAAGATAGACACCGATTAAGAGAAATTCTTCATATTGCTTTTACAAAACTTCCCTCTTGATGCTAAACCATAGCTCTAACTGAGTAAAATTCACTCCTACACCAGTAAGAATGGAACTGGAATAAAAAGTCGGGGTAGCTAGTCACTTCGTTACTGAGGAAAGAGAGGATGGCATTTCCATAAGTAGACTCTCCTTCTTACTGAATCCTTATCCTACCCTCTACTCGGGCTCAGCATGTCTGGAAGCACGGGAGAACGCTCTTCTGCTTGATCCTTTCTAGAATAGAATATAAAGAGAAGCTTGTTCTACCCATCTATCTAGAGAATGAAAAGGAACTAATGCAAATCCAAATGTGAAAACTAGTGCACCTAAGCATGACGATCATGGTATAATCCACCATTTTATATGGGGTGGTGGTAGTTCAAACCGTGGAGATAGTTCCAACAGTGGTTGGGTTCCTCCCTAGTTCTTGCAAGCCACCTAATCAAGTGCCCTTTCAAATGAAAAAGAACTACCAATGCAAAAAAATGAAATGTGCTCAAGTTGAGAAAGCAAGGGTTGTCCGGACTGCTGCTCACTCTTGCACTTTCTATGTTTCTGAGCCCCGGAAACCTGTCAAGTAAGTAGGGCTGACACTCTATCTATACTATAGCTAGATCAATTCCTATTCTTTCTTCCACGCGACTTTACTCCAAAGAATTTTTCCTTCTTATCTTGACTCGAAGGTTTTGTGACTATGAGTTGTAGAAAGCGGCGCAGCCAATGGCCTGGGCTTTGAGTAGTATGAATTGAATAAAATATCATAATAAGCACGGTCGATCAACATTGGGGCGTCGTGGGACCACGGCTTGCAAAGAAGGTATTTAGCACAAAGAACTTCTTCCACTTTTGGGGATTCCACTAATTGATAGAAGGAAGTGGACTGTATGTGTGATAGCATCTACTATACCAGGAATATCAATGAACCCCATTCTTGCAATTGCTCAGGATACCCTCTTTTAGCTCTCGTGCTTCTCTCATGGTACAATCCTCTTCGAAGGCATGAATGGCGGACGGCAAAATCCTTTGCCGTCACCACGGACGGCAACAGCTCGCAACGAGGCTCTGATGGCACTACTTTGCCGTCCGCTTCGGTGGTCGACGGCAAAGGCCCTTTGCCGTCCATGACGACGGACGACAAAGAGAGCGGACGGCAATAATTGCGCCGTCGATCCGTTAAGTGTCTAACGGCAGGCCTTTGCCGTCCGCCGCTAACGGCAAAATTTCTAGTGTCTTTGCCGTCGCCATCGATGGCAAAGTGCGTGTTCTTTGCCGTCGCCACTAATGGCAAAGTGCAGGTTCTTTGCCGTCGCTCACATCGATGGCAAAGTGACCAAATGGGTCAGCTTCCAGAAGCACAGCTAGATGCCACGTGTCTTCTTTGCCGTCCGCGGAGGACGGCAAAAAGAGCGCTGTTGCCGTCGATGGTGACGGCAAAGAGCCCACATATTGGCTCTTTTATCATTTTTATTAAATCCAACAATTTTCATCACAAATATATATGACATATATAGATATATTTCAAAAGGCCATTCAGAGCAAACATATAAGATATCCAACACATAACTTCATCATCCAAACATATATATTACATGCATAGTTCCATCATACATAACAAGTTCAACATAGAGGCATCCAACCATATATATTACAATAGTTTCATCCAACGATACATGCATAGTTCAACGATACAAAAGAAACAGAGAAAGGGATAAGGAGCACTCCATCTATGCAAGCTTTAGTCAAGTGAAAGAAATCTGCAAAATGAAAAATAAGAAAGTTAGAACAAGAAGAGTAGAACAAGAAGAAGACTAGAACAAGAAGAGTAGAACAAGAAGAAGACTAGAACAAGAAGAGTATGCCATTTATGAGCTAACTTACGTGAAATGGATCATATATGAGCTAACTAAGTTGAAATGGGTCGTTTATGAGCTAGCTAAGGTGAAATGGATCATTTATGAGCTAACTAAGTTGAAATGGGTCGTTTATGAGCTAGCTAAGGTGAAATGGATCATTTATGAGCTAACTTAGTTGAAATGGATCATTTATGAGCTAATTTAGTTGAAATGGATCTTTTATGAGCTAACTTAGTTGAAATGGATCGGTTTTGAGCTAACTTAGGTGAAATGGATCATTTATGAGCTAATTTAGTTGAAATGGATCTTTTTGAGCTAACTTAGGTGAAATGGATCATTTAAGAGCTAATTTAGGTGAAATGGATCATTTTGTAGCTAACTTGGTGAAATGGATCATTTAAGAGCTAATTTAGGTGAAATGGGTCATTTTGAGCTAACTTGGATGAACTGGATCATTTATAAGCTAACCTAGGTAAAATGGGTCATTTTAGAGCTAACTTAGGTAAAATGGATCGCCTATGAGCTAACTAAGCTAATTATGCAATTTTGACATAAGTAAGCTAAGTACAGATCGCTTTAGAGCTAACTTAGGTAAAATGGATGGTTTTGGAGGTCGATAAGCTTATTAAGTCATTTTGGAGGAGAAGAAGCTAAGTCTAGGTCATTATGGTAAGCATTGGAGGAAATAAAGCTAAGTCTAGGTCTTTATGCATGTGTTAAGCAAAACACTAGATAAACTTACCAAGATCCAGGAGGTGTAGAAGCGGGGTGGCTCGTGTCGGAGGTGGAGAAGGATCGTATGCGATGCTTGTGCGGAGTTACGCTGCACCAAAGATCATTTCAATGTCTTGTTAGCATGATGACACTCAAATGTTAAGACTAGCAAGTAATGTCCATTCAAATAAAACTCACCGTGGTCCCAGGAGCAATCATCGGCATCGGCGGAGCGGTCTCGACTGTCTTCTCGCTTTACAGATCGCACATTTGGTTTTGACGACTCAGTCATACTAGTTAGTAATGAGACAAACACTACATGAATGTTTTGGCTAATCTGCAGAAGAAACTTACCACAAGGAGCTCGTACATGGCCCTTGCTCGCATGTCATTCCGTGCCCTCTCCTCCTCCATCATCTTTGTCGTCCTCTCCTCCAACTCCCGCTGCCTCTCCCGCCTCCGCTTGAAGTTTCTTCGTTCTATCTCTCTCACTGTATAGCAGCCTGCAACACCACTCACATGACCATTTGTAATCATTGATGGAAGCGCACACAATGTAATAGAGAAAGATAACTGAGTATGTATCACTAACCTTGATGGCGAGTTGCTTTGGCCGCTCACGAGGCCTTATCTCGGGAGCGGAGCTCGATTGGCGCGCCTTGATCTCGAGAGAGTGCTAGGACAACGGATAAGTCCATCTCCAATGGCTATGGAGCCATGGGACCTCCCGCCACCAGATATCATCAACAGCTCTGGATCAATGGGACCACGGCTCGGGTTAAAGTCCTCCCTTTCCTCGCCTTCCCTCATCTCTATATCTCACGAGCTTGTTGTGGGAGGAGATGTTGGTGAAGTTGTTTGCATCATCGAGGTCGACCGAGAGAAAGCCTTGACTTTCTTGAAAGAGGCGGTGTGGGCCATGGCATACAGGTCGTACACCTCGGCACCTTATCCACCTTATTGTAGCGTGCACGAAAGAGAGAAACAATGAAAATTAGTAATTAAAGGGCTCAAGCTAGCATGATGAATGAATTGCATGAATCATGAAGCAAACCACATACCGATTCATTGAACTGATATAAGTTGGAGCTGCCTTGATGGTGTGGCACACCTTCCATTTGGGCACGCTTGTCCTTGGCCTCGTTGTGGAGGGCTAGCCATTGTTTTGAGCACCACTCATCGACCAACACCTCCCAACAATCCATCCGATCCAAGACACCATCTCGGAGGCGCCTAAGTTAGCAAATAGAAACTTGAGCGCCACGGCTAAGAATTACTAAATGAAGGAACTTAAGTAGAGAAGGCCTTAAGAATTACCTTCATGTACTGCTCCTTACTCAGAACTTATCGTGGCACGCCGGCTTGGTCTTCTTGATACCACGCAAGGCGTAGTAGTCTCGAACAGCATGCACCCGAGCCTCGTGTCGTAAGTTCGGAGTAGGCGCTGAGCGTTCTCGATAACATGTGCGCGTCCTCCTCGTATCCCTCCTCACACTGTAGAATGTCGCAATCAAATGAGACAATATTGATTAGTACAATTAATAACTAGCTAATTGAAGATTTTTAAATGTGTAGGAGAAATTACCCGAACTTTACGATCACCATATCCGCCCTCGTGTCGCATTTACGACACCGTCGATAATCTCATCCGGCGGGGCGGGCAGCCACGAGTGCTCCCAGCTCAATCCAAGCTCGAAGCCGACCCTCACCGAGCAACGTGACAAACCCGGGAAGTTTTGCGGCAAAGAACTCCAAGGACGGAGTTGGGCGGCGGACACTATGATGGTGGTCCCAACCTCTGCAAAGATGACAAGGCCAACGATTAGTTATTTGAAAAACTTGAATGCACAAGGTACAAAAATATTAAATGCACTTACGCACCTCTCCCCATCAGGAAAATCAACCACCTCTGCTTTCATGGTCACCGCACGGACGGGAGCCGTAGCACCACGCCGTAGACGGTGCCCCCTCCTCCTCAAGATCAGTCGGCTCCCGCCATCATCAAGATGGCCACTCGGCTCCTCGGGCTGATCCGGCCAGTACCCCATCCGGACGTGTGCTCCTCCGGGTCACGTGGGCGAACTCGAGTCCCAAGACCCGTGGACCGCAGGCTCGTGGACGGAGTCCGTGCAGCCTCCTCCTCGGACGAGTCCACCCTAGCGATCACGTGCTCGGGTGAAACAGCTGGGGTGGCGGCGAGGAAGGCGCCAGAGCATCACCCTACCTCCTCTCCCACGACCACGCGCCCTACCTCCTCTCTTCCTACCTCGTCCCCTGCTGGGCACCGCGGTCGACGAAGAAGGGCCCGGCGGTGTGGTCATCTTGTCCAAAGAACGCTCGGCGGAGAGGTGCGTCTGGAATGGAAGACCTCGGACCACGCTCCCGACCAGCGCCCACCATCTTTCAACACCTGCCATGACAAACAGTAAACAAAATTAGTACAACATAAAAAAGACCGACATGAATAATAATATGTGTATCACTTAAGTGTATTATCATCAAGTACAACATAAAAAATGTAATACGACACTACTAATAATCTGGATCAAGATCATCAATAAATGCATAATCATCATCATCACTATAATCAATGACGGGCTCATAGGGTTCATTGGCATCAACATGTGCAAGGCCACCTTGACGTAATCGGTCAAGCATTGACAGTCATCCGCAGCGATAACCTCTTCTTGTTCCGGCTCTTCTTGTTCCTCCTCCGGGTGATGTCGGATTCATTATCGCTGTCTACTTCAATGTTTTGGGGTGAAGTATAGCGGTTCTTGAAACGCTTTTGGAAAGACGTGTCTCTTGGAAGAATTCTCCTTCATATGTGTGCAGGTTAATGTGAGGTTCATAATCCTCTTCCTTTGGGGAGAAAGTCTAGCACGTGGCGGCACTTCATAAACGACATCCCAACCTTTCAGATTTGGATTAGTTTGGCAGGCCCACGGTAGATAGAATACTTGGGTCGCTGTTGAGCCATAATATAGACATCAGGAACATCTAAATGAGTGCTTTGGTTGATTTCAACTAGCCCTACATGTTCATGAGTCCTTCTAGTCTCCTTGGCTGAAACCAATAACATTTGAAGACTACGACATTGGTGGGTTTTCACCATAGAATGAAGTTCATAAATTGCTTCAACTCTCCCATAATACTCGGTACCTCCTTCGCCGATAGCAGATACACAACAATTTGTTGACTTTCGATTCGGCTATAGATAGCTCTTTGCCATAGAGTGAAAGCGATACCCATTGATGTCGTACTTGTCAAATGAACGGACCTTATAGTCAAAACCATTAGCGATTTGTCTCAATTCGCGTCCATAGACTCTGAATTAGCCTACAAGTTTAATATGAAAGGATTGTTGCATTATGCACAAATTAGCAAATGAAATGAAATTGTCTAATAGAAATTACCGCTTGTTTGAACCAAGAGATGAAACCGGGATAGCCACCTCCTTGCTTTGCGAGAAGCTCATACTCTTCGACGGAATCCTTTTGGATCTCCGCCCATACGAGAATATGGCGACGATCGATTGTATGACATATCCAGGAATAAGAGTAGTTCAAAGGAAATAGAAGTTGCGAAACAATGTACCGAGAACTTACTCGATGTACGGCCGCACTTCTATCAAAGTTGTTGAAGATATACAACGAAATGGTCCGCCATTCTTCGTTATTCAAAGATCTTGGATGTGAAACACTAGCTGGTGCGAGATTCCCTTTGAATAGGCTGAGGTTGGATCCACCCTTTTAGGCTCGTCAACATTGTACCGAGGCTTGGATTATGCAAATGACGATTTTGGCTTCAGAGTGCGCTGTTACGAAGTTTGCCGCCTCCTCCGTGATGAATGCCTCAGCCATCGATGCTTCAATTCTACGTTTATTTTTACATTTTTGTCGAGCGTCTTCGCATTCTCTCGGTTAGGTAGCACCAACGATTTTGCACGGCCCCCAATCTTGCCTCGGTCGGGAGATGCAAAATAAATGCTGCATTGGATTAAAGAAGCCGGTGGAAAGATCTTCTCTAACTTGCAGATCAACTCCGCGCCAACTCTTCCATTTCTTCTAGCACGCCAGCGATAGTTCTTTCGCACAAAGAACACGGAAGAAATAGCTGAGTTCTGCCAAGATTAGCCATTCATCCTCGTGGATGAAGCCACGCAACATCACCGCATTACCCGCTCAATCCATATGTGCCAATCATGACTCTTGAGACCAAATATCTTCGTTTATCAAGATTCGCCCCTCTTTAGATTCGCTGCATACCCATCGGGAACATCAACTGCTGTTGCACCCACAAGAGAATTTCCCTCATAGCTGGCCTTCCAAGATTGAACCATGCCTTTGGCTTCGTCGATTCTGCTTTCCTTCGGTTCTTTCATGTTTTGTAACGGCCTATCACATAGCGCCTCCAGATCGACTCTAGCCTTAGTATTATCCTTTGACTTCCCATCTATGCCGAACAATGTACCAAAAAGTGCCTCGGCGATATTCTTCTCAGTGTGCATCACGTCGATGTTGTGTGGGCAAAGGAGGTCTTTGAAGTAAGGCAGATCCCATAAGCATGTTTTGTGAGTCCACGCGTGCTTAGTATTATACCCCTTGAAGTACCCTGGACGTTGTGGATCTGGCTCGAGAGCGTTTAACCGATCCAGGTCTCATTGGCTGTCAATGCAGGTGGTGTAGAGTTTTTGACAACTCTACCCCTGATGAAGTTCTTCTTGTCTTTCCTGAACTTATGGCGAGGATCCAGGAACTGTCTATGCATGTCGAAGCAAGAAAACTTGCGACCGGCCTGAAGCCAACGAAACTCAAGAGCTCCCTTGCATGTGGGGCACGGGAACCTTCCATGCACACACCAGCCAACGAATAGCGCATACGCCGGCAAGTCATGCGTCGAGTACATGTACCGGATACGCATTATGAAGTTCCGTTTGCTAAAGGCGTCGATGTCTTGAACCCATTATCCTGCTTCTTGCAATTCGTCCTTAAGCGGCTGCATGTACACATTCATATTTTTGCCCGGATAGTTGGGTCCTGGAATTATCAACGTCGGAAAATGTTCTTTCTTTGCATAATCTGTCCGGGGAGATTGAGTGGAAAGACAAACACGGGCCAACAAATGTATTGGGCTGCCGTCATACCAAACACATCGAACCCATCCCGTCGATGCCGACTCGAGGATGCCTCGGATCTGCCGCTTTGTCGACATGTAATTCATCAAACTTTTTCCACGCAACACCATCGATGTGTACCATCATCGATTCCCATCCGCATCTAGTTCGGTTCTTTTGCCTGTTTTGTGCCATGTCATCCGTCGGCCGTCTCTTCGACCATGAAAAGACGTTGAAGTCTTGGTACGATTGGCATATACCAAGAACACTAACGGGATTTTGGTCGTGTCTTCTCACCCATACCGTTGTCTACCACAATATACGGAAGACTTGCAAATGGGACAATAGTTCAAGTCCGCATAGTCAAGCCTAAATAAGGCACATCCTTTCTCACAGGCATGTATCTTCTCATACGGCATCTTGATTGCACGGAGGATTTTGTCCGACCGGTACAGGTTTGCGTGCATTACATGGCCTTTGGGTAGAAAGCGTCCAAATCTTGTCATAATTGCGCCATAGCATTCTCGCCCAAGTTGAACCGAGCCTTGAGCCATTACTTGTGAGATGACATCCAACCGACAAAGCTCGGTGTGCTCGTGGAGCGGACGTTTCAAGACTCCAACATTTCATTGAAGGCCTTTGCAGATTCCTCCATCTCCTCGTCCAATCCCGAGCATCATCATAGCCTTGCACCATGTTTTCCATCCGGTACCATGCTCGTCGGTGCGACGACGATCCACCTCAGCTTCGGTCATGTTGGGCAGACTCACCATGAAATGTCCACACCATATAATCGGGCGAAACCACTCTTCTCGCAGGTGTTTGCCCATTTCAGCCTCTGTCTTCTTTTCCCAATTGCCGCACCGGAAACAGGGCACCAGGTTTTCTTTTGGCCATTTGCAAATGCGGCTTGCACAAACCCCTTAGTTTTTGTGAACCATTCAGCGCTCCATTTGTTCGACCAGTGTGACGGTATACATCCAAGCACGGTCACTCATCTTGACTTTCGAGCTCTGGACACACAACAATTATATATGTAATTCACCATGTATATATTCATCGGTTGATCTACTTTGTCAATTTTATTACGCCCATGCAACCTACACTCTAATAGGTAATGATAGGTCCTAATCCCACCCGTGTATGTAGATTGGGTTCATTTTCCCATGCTATGCTCCGGATCCGGCGTTAAAATTTGGCAGCATTTTCTCGCCGTTCTCTCGATACACGTCTCGCAATAAGCAGAGAGGATGTGTAACCGAGAACAACAGGGAGGCAGCGATTTAAATATATGCGTCGGATCCGAGCAAAGCATATGGGAAAACGAACCCAATCTACACATACTGGCTGTCCATGGATAGCGTTGGACAATTGAAGAATCAAGGTTATAAATATGCAAATGCATGCATATTTATAACTATGACGCTTCGAACGGGAGACACATATTGGTTACGATCTTGATGATTCAAGACACATATATAGCTAGCTATCAAGTTTCATCGGAATAGATCAAATAATTAATGGGGAGGAGGAGTTGTCATTTGTGCTCACCCACGAGCGAAGAAGGCGAGCTCGTCAAACACACGGCGAGGTCGTCGAACACCAAACCTCGCAGCGATGAAACAACTGCACAATTAAAACTACACGATCAACACAATTATATATGATGTTTTCATAGCAAAATCGAAAAATATATGACCTAACTAATAATTCACAAATATATATATGACCCGTCGGCCTCTGGAAGGCCAAAGAACAACTTTTCGGAGGTGTCGGTGGTCGGGTGTCTGTCGGTGTCGGGTGCCGTGTCGGGTCGGGTGCTGTTTCAGTGGTCGGGGTGGGGTGTCGGTCGATGTCGGGTAGTGCCGTGTCGGTGTCGGGTGTTGTTTCGGGTCGGGTGTGGTGTCGGCGTCGTGGTGTCCGGTCAGGCTCGGGGTCGGGTGTTGGGTCAGGCTCGGGGTCGGGGTGTCGGGTCGGGTGTCGGGTCAGCCTTGGGGGTCGGGGTGTCGGGTCGGGTCGGGGTGTCGGGGTAGGGGTGTCGGGTCGGGCGGGTCGGGTCGGGTCGGGGTGTCGGGGTCGGGTCTCGGGGTCGGGTCGGGTCTCGGGTCGGGTGTCGTGGTCGGGTGCCTGGTCGGGTCCGGGTACCGTGGTCGGGTCGGGTCGGGTCGGGTGTCGGGTCGGGTCGGGGTCGGGTGTCGGGTCGGGTCGGGTGTCGGGTCGGGGTGTCGGGTCGGGTCGGGTCGGGTCGGGTCGGGTCAGGGTGTCGGGGTCGGGGTCTCGGGTCGGGTCGGGTCTCGGGTCGGGTGTCGTGTCGGGTGCCGGTCGGGTGAGTGCAGGTACCGTGTCGGGTCGGGTCGGGTCGGGTCGGGGTGTCGGGTCGGGGTCGGGGTGTCGGGGTCGGGGTCTGGGGGTCGGGGTCGGGGTCGGGTCGGGTCGGGGTCGGGGTCTCGGGGTCGGGGTGTCTTCTTCTTCTTCTTCCTTTTCCTTTTCTTCCTTTTTTTCCTTTTCTTCTTCTTCCTCCTTTTCCTTTTCTTCCTTTTTTTCCTTCTTCTTCTTCTTCTTCTTCTTCTTCTTCTTCTTCTTCTTCTTCTTCTTCCTCCTTTCCTTTTTCCTCTTCTTCTTCTCCTCCTCTCCTCTCTTTTCTTCTTCTTATACTAAACTAAATCTAAACCTAATACTAAACTAAAACTAAACCTATAAACCTAATACTAAACTAAAACTAAACCTATAAACCTAAAACTAAACATAAACCTAAAACTAAAAAATAGAAAAAGAGAAAAAGAAGAAGAAGAAACTCACCTGGGCAGCTGGGCTGGGGGGGGGGGGTGGGTGGCGAGGGTGGAGGAGGGGCGGTGCTGCCTGGGCGGCGGAGGAGGCGGGCGGCTGGGCGGGAGGCGCTGGCCAGCCGGGCGGCGGGCGCGGAGGTGCCGGGCGCTGGGCGTGGCGGCGCCCAGACGGCAGGGCGGCCGGGGGCGGGGGGGGCGCGGGTGTGGCGGGTGGTGGGCGACGGGCTGGGCAAGGCCGGGCGGTGGGTGGGGTGAAGGGGCGAGAGGTGGGAGAGAAGAGAGAGAGGGGTGGGGCGCCGTTAACGTTACGTGGGGCCCTCCCTCTTTGCCGTCCGCCACCCTTTGCCGTCCGCCTTCGTGCTCTTTGCCGTCCGCTAGCGGACGGCAAAGAGGGCCCCGTTAGGTTTTTTTTTTTGCAACTCGTCAGTGGGGCCCCTCCCTCTTTGCCGTCCGCTAGCAGACGGCAACGAATCTTGCCGTCATGAGCGGACGGCAAAGAACTGGCTGATGGTAACCTTGGTCTTTGCCATCAGCCAGTTCTTTGCCGTCCGTTTTTTGTGTAGCTGATGGCAAAGAGCTTATTTGCCGTCCGCTAGCAGACGGCAAAGATCTGGCAGATGGCAAAGTAGCTGATTCCTGCCAAGTGATGACCCACAAGTATAGGGGATCTATCGTAGTCCTTTCGATAAGTAAGAGTGTCGAACCCAACGAGGAGCAGAAGGAAATGATAAGAAGTTTTCAGCAAGGTATTCTCTGCAAGTACTGAAATAAGTGGTAACAGATAGTTTCGTGATAAGGTAAATTGTAACGAGCAACAAGTAACAAGAGTGAATAAAGTGCAGCAAGGTGTCCCAATCGTTTTTGTTGCAAAGGACAAGCCTGGACAAACTCTTATAATAGGAAAAGTGCTCCCGAGGATACATGGGATTATCGTCAAGCTAGTTTTCATCACGTTCATATGATTCGCGTTCGGTACTAATTTGATATGTGGGTGGACCGGTGCTTGGGTGCTATTCTTACTTGAACAAGAATCCCACTTATGATTAACCTCTATTGCAAGCATCCGCAACTACAACAAAAGTATTAAGGTAAACCTAACCATAGCATGAAACATATGGATCCAAAACAGCTCCTTACGAAGCAACGCATAAACTAGGGTTTAAGCTTCTGTCACTCTAGCAACCCATCATCTACTTATTACTTCCCAATGCCTTCCTATAGGCCCAAATAATGGTGAAGTGTTATGTAGTCAACGTTCACATAACACCACTAGAGGCTAGACAACATACATCTAATCAAAATATCGAACGAATACCAAATTCACATGACTACTAATAGCAAGACTTCTCCCGTGTCCTCAGGAACAAACGTAGCTACTCACAAAGCATATTCATGTTCATAATCAGAGGGGTAATAATATGCATAAAGGATCTGAACATATGATCTTCCACCAAATAAACCAACTAGCATCAACTACAAGGAGTAATCAACACTACTAGCAACCTACTAGCACCAATCCCGGACTTGGAGACAAGAATTGGATACAAGAGATGAACTAGGGTTTGGAGATGAGATGGTGCCGGTGAAGATGTTGATGGAGATTGCCCTCTCCCGATGAGAGGAGCGTTGGTGATGATGATGGCGATGATTTCCCCCTCCCGGAGGGAAGTGTCCCCGGCAGAACAGCTCCGCCGGAGCCCTAGATTGGTTCCGCCAAGGTTCCTCTTTGTGGCGGCGGAGTCTCATCCCGAAAGGTTGCTTCTGATTTTTTTCTCATCGAAAGACTTCATATAGGAGAAGATGGGCATTGGAGAGCCACCAGGGGGCCCACGAGGTAGGGGGCGCGCCCCCGGGGGGGCCCTCCCTCATGAGCAGGGTGTGGGCCCCCTAGCCTTCATCTTTGGCGATGATTTTTCTTTATTTATTTTAAGATATTCCGTGGAGTTTTAGGACTTTTGGAGTTGCATAGAATAGGTCTCCAATATTTGCTCCTTTTCGAGCCCAGAATTCCAGCTGTCTGCATTCTCCCTCTTCATGTAAACCTTGTAAAATAAGAGAGAATAGCCATAAGTATTGTGACATAACGTTAAATAACAGCCCATAAAGCAATAAATATCGATATAAAAGCATGATGCAAAATGGACGTATCAACTCCCCCAAGCTTAGACCTCGCTTGTCCTCAAGCGAAAAGCCGATAACAATAAATATGTCCTCATGTTTAGAGGTAGTGGCGTCAATAAAAATAAAATACGGACATGAAGGCATCATTATTATTCTCATAACAGTAACATATATAGATTTTGTCATGTGATTACTTATGTTCAAGTGATGATCTTTTCACAATGCAAAAGTATGAATCAGAAACTTTATTGGGCACCAGCAAAGTATAACCTCAGTCATTGAAGCAATTTCAATTTATCATAACATCAGAAAGAGTCTATGTCAGAGCTTAAAAGCAAGTCCACATACTCAACTATCACTTAGTCCTTCATAATTGCTAGCACTCACGTAATACTTGTGGTTACGGAGTTTTAATTGGACACGGAGAAAGATAGGGGCTTATAATTTTGCCTTACAACCTTTTACCTCAAGGGTAATGTCAACAATAACAATTCATGCTCCCCTACATCCAATTAGATATATGTATCATGTTCTTTCCAACATGCTGGGCTTGCCAAAGGATAAAATGAAAAAGGAAAGGTGAAGATCACTGTGACTCTTGCATAAGGTAGAAAATAATAATAAAAGATAGGCCCTTCGCAGAGGGAAGCAGAGGTTGCCATGCGCTTTTATGGTTGGATGCACAAAATCTTAATGCAAAAGAACGTCACTTTATATTTCCCCTTGTATGTGGAACTTTATTATGCAGTCCGTCGCTTTTATTACTTCCACAACAAGTTCGTACAAAGCTTATTTCTCTGCACTAATAAGTCATGCATATTTAGAGAGCAATTTTTATTGCTTGCACCGATGACAACTTACTTGAAGGATCTTACTCAATCCATAGGTAGATATGGTGGACTCTCATGGCTAAACTGGTTTAAGGGTATTTGGAAGCACAAGTAGTATCTCTACTTGGTGCTGAGAATTTGGCTAGCACGAGGGGGAAAGGCAAGCTCAACATGTTAGAGGATCCATGACAACATACTTTATCTCAGATACAAGAAAACATAACTCATTATGTTGTCTTCCTTGTCCAACATCAACTCTTTAGCATGTCATATTGTAATGAGTGCTCCCAATCATAAAAGATGTCAATGATAATATATCTATATGTGAAACCTCTCTCTCCTTATTACTTCCTATTAATTGCAAGGACGACCAAAGCTATATTTGCCAACTCCCAACAACTTTTAATCATCATACTCTTTCTATGTGAAGTCATTACTTTCAATAAGATCAATATGAACTCTTTGTTTCTTTTTACTCTTTTTCTTGTATTCACCCAAGATCATGGCAAAATAATCAAGCCCTTGACTCAACACTAATCTTTATTATATATAGCTCACAGACTCGATTACATAGAGGGATCATAAAGCAAAACTTCAAAACTAGATCATGCCATAACCTTTATTCTACTAAATCAAGATACTACTAATACGATCGAACTAAGAAAAATGGTAAAGATAGGGGTTGTGATGGTGATACGATACCGGGGCACCTCCCCCAAGCTTGACATTTGCCAAGGGGAGTGCCCATACCCATGTGATTATATCTCCTTCTTGGTCGGTGAAGGTGGAGGTGTTGTTGACTTTGTTGATGGCATAAACTTCTCCCTTAATTTGCGCTTGAGGACGGCATTTTGATCCCTCAGATCATCCATCTCCCACTCCAGGGTTAATATCTTCTTGCATAGGTCCTGCTTATTTTCCTGCAAGAGACGAAAAGGGATAAACTCGAACTTTGGTTTCTTTACCCTATCAGGGAGACTTGACTTTTTGAACTCCACATGCATGTCCCCAGGTTGAGGTAATGGGACTTCGTCTTCATCTGAGCTCGTCTCCTCCTTCCCCTTGGGTTCATAGTCCTCTTCTTCCTCCGTAGTCCAGCCATCGTGCTCCACATCTCCATAGACCTTAGGATTTGCTAGGTAATCATCCACATAGCTTTCTCCTTCCGAATCCTGGGACGACATGTTGATCTCATCTGCAGCAGCAACAGCTTGAAACAAGAACAGAGAATATTTGCGTGATACGAGAGTCAAAACCTTCGGGAGAATATATAATGAATTTTTACCGACCAAAATATGTATCGTTCAAGAAAACGGAGTCCGGAAGGCACACGAGGTGCTCACGAGGTAGGGGGGTGCGCCCTCCACCCTGGTGAAGGCCTCGTGTCCTTCCCAGACTGCCACTTATTTTTCTATTTTTCTAAATATTCCAAAACGTAGAAATATTGCCTTAAAATTTGTTTTGGAGTCGGTTTACTTACTGTACCACATACCTATTCCTTTTGAGTGCAAACGGTCTAGAAAGTGTCCTTATGTATTCCTCCGGGTTACGGTTTCAATAATATTGGTTTCAACATTTATGGGATTACCTGAGATATAATGTTTGATTCTTTGACCGTTTACCACCTTCGGATTTGTGCCTTCGAAGTTGTTGATTTATGGCACTGGAACGATAGACCTCCTCGATAACGTAGGGACCTTCCCATTTAGAGAGAAGTTTTCATGCAAAAAATCTTAAACGAGAGTTGTATAACAATACATAATCACCTACATTAAACTCGCGCTTTTGTATCCTTTTGTCATGCCATCTTTTAACTTTTTCTTTAAACAACTTGGCATTTTCATAAGCTTGGGTTCTCCATTCATCAAGTGAGCTAATATCAAATAACCTCTTCTCACCGGCAAGTTTGAAATCATAGTTGAGCTCTTTAATAGCCCAATATGCCTTATGTTCTAGTTCGAGAGGTAAGTGACATGCTTTTCCATAAACCATTTTATACGGAGACATACCCATAGGATTCTTATATGCAGCTCTATAAGCCCATAATGCATCATCAAGTTTCTTGGACCAATTCTTTCTAGACCTATTAACAGTCTTTTGCAAAATTAATTTGAGCTCTCTATTACTCAATTCTACTTGACCACTAGACTCATGGGTGATATGGAGATGCAATTCTATGATTAACGTCATATTTAGCAAGCATTTTACGGAAAGCACCATGAATAAAGTGTGAACCACCATCAGTCATTAAATATCTAGGGACTCCAAACCTCGGAAAAATAACTTCCTTAAGCATTTTAAAAGAAGTGTTATGATCAGCACTACTAGTTGGAATAGCTTCTACCCACTTAGTAACGTAATCAACAGCAACTAAAATATGCGTATATCCATTAGAGGCAGGAAAAGGTCCCATATAATCAAAGCCCCAAACATCAAATGGTTCAATAACAAGTGAATAATTCATAGGCATTTCTTGGCGCTCACTAATATTACCAATTCTTTGACATTCATCACAAGACAAGACAAACTTACGAGCATCCTTGAAGAGAGTAGGCCAATAAAACCGGATTGCAATACCTTATGTGCAGTTCTATCTCTAGCGTGATGTCCTCCATAAGCTTGAATGACACTTGCGTAGGATCTGCTCCTGTTCATGCTCAGTACACAACGTCTAATAACACCATCTACTCCTTCTTTATAAAGATGTGGGTCGTCCCAAAAGTAATGTCGCAAATCATAAAAGAACTTTTTCTTTTGTTGGTATGTGAAGCTAGGTGGTATAAATTTAGCAACAATATAATTAGCATAATCAGCATACCATGGAGTGCTACGAGAAGTGCTTATGACATTTAATTGTTCATCAGGAAAGCTATCATCAATATGTAGTGGGTCATCAAGAACATTCTCTAACCTAGATAAGTTATCTGCAACGGGGTTCTCAGCTCCTTTCATATCAACAATATGCAAATCAAATTCTTGCAGCAAGAGAAACCATCTAATAAGTCTAGGTTTATCATCTTTCTTTTCCATAAGATATTTAATAGCAGCATGATCGGTGTGAATAGTTACTTTAGAATCAACAATATAGGGTTTGAATTTATCACAAGCAAATACAACTGCTAAAAGTTCCTTTTCGGTAGTAGCATAATTTCTTTGAGCATTGTCTAGAGTCTTACTAGCATAATGGATAACATTTAATTTCTTATCAACTCTTTGTCCTAGAACAGCACCTACAGTATAATCACTAGCATCACACATAATTTCAAAGGGTAAATTCCAATCAGGTGGCTGAACAACAGGTGCAGAGACTAATGCTTCTTAAGTATTTCAAATGCTTCCAGACAATCATCATCAAAGACAAATGGTACATATTTTTGTAATAAATTAGTCAGAGGCCGAGAAATTTTTGAGAAGTCCTTAATGAACCTCCTATAAAACCGGCGTGACCAAGAAAACTTCTTATACCTTTGATGTCCTTGGGACATGGCATCTTTCAATAGCATCAACCTTGGCTTTATCAACTTCAATACCTCTTTCAGAAACTTTGTGCCCCAATACAATACCTTCATTAACCATAAAGTGGCACTTTTCCCAATTCAAGACAAGATTAGTTTCTTCACATCTCTGCAAAACTCGATCAAGATTGCTCAAGCAATCATCAAAAGAGGAACCATAGACGGAAAATTCGTCCATGAAAACCTCACAAATCTTTTCACAAAAATCAGAGAATATAGCCATCATGCATCTTTGAAAGGTAGCAGGTGCATTAAATAAACCAAAAGGCATACGTCTATAAGCAAAAGTACCAAAAGGGCATGTAAAAGTAGTCTTTGATTGATCTTTAGCCGACACAAGTATTTGAGAGAAACCAGAATAACCATCTAGAAAGCAATAATGTGTATGTTTGCATAATCTTTCTAGCATTTGATCAATAAAAGGTAAGGGGTAATGATCTTTCTTAGTAGCTTTATTTAATTTGCGGAAATCAATTATCATCCTATAACCTGTGATAATTCTTTGCGGAATCAATTCATCTTTATCATTAGGGACAACGATAATACCTCCTTCTTAGGGACACAATGGACAGGACTTACCCATCGACTATCAAGAACGGGATAAATTATACCTGCCTCCGAAGCTTGAGTTTTTCTTTTCTTACCACTTCTTTCATTTTAGGATTCAAACGTCGTTGAGGATCACGAACTGGTTTGGCATCCGCTTCAAATTTATTTTATGTTGACATAGAGTGGGACTAATGCCCTTAAGATCATCAAGAGTATATCCAATAGCGCACGATGCTTCTTCGAGTTTTCAATAATCTTTCTTCTTCATGCTCAAAGGTTAGCACTAATAATAACAGGATATATTTTCTTTTCATCAAGATAAGCATATTTAAGATTATCAGGCAACGGTTTAAGCTCAAACACGGGATCACCCTTGGGTGGAGGAGGATCCCCTAGGATTTCAACAGGCAAATTGTGTTGCAGAATAGGTTCATGTTTAAAGAATACTTCATCTATTTCCCTTCTTTCATTCATGAACATATCATTTTCATGGTCTAGCAAATAGTGTTCTAAAGGATCACTAGGAGGTACGGCAATAGAAGCAAGACCAATAATTTCATCTTTACTAGGCAATTCTTCCTCACGATGTTGTTTACTAAATTTAGAGAAATTAAACTCATGAACCATATCATCCAAGCCAATAGTAACAACATTCTTTTCGCAGTCTATCTTAGCATTAACAGGATTCAAGAAGGGTCTACCAAATATAATGGGACAAAAGCTATCTTGTGGAGAACCAAGAACAAGAAAATCAGCAGGATATTTAGTTTTCCCACACAAGACTTCAACATCTCTAACAATTCCCACTGGTGAAATAGTATCTCTATTGGCAAGTTTAATTGTGACATCAATTTCTTTTAACTCAATAGGTGCAATATCATGCATAATTTCTTTGTATAATTCAATGGGTATTGCACTAGCACTAGCACCCATATCACATAAGCCATGATAACAATGATCTCCTATTTTAACAGAAATAATGACACGCCTACCATAGGTCTATGTTTATCTTTAGCACAAGGTTTAGCAATTCTAGCAGTTTCACCACAGAATTGAATAACATGCCCATCAATATTATCGACAAGAGATCTTTAACAATAGCAATATTAGGTTCTACTTTAACTTGCTCAGAGGTGTATAAGTTCTAATATTGCTTTTACTTAACAACAGTTGAAGCTTTAGCATGATCCTTTACTCTAACAGGGAAAGGTGGTTTCTCAACATAAGAGGTGGGAACAATAGGATCATTATAAGTGACAATCTTTTCTTCAACTTTAATAGGTGTAGCTACTTTTACTTCTATGGGAGGATGATATTTAAACCACTTCTCCTTAGGGATTTCAACATAAGTAGCAAAAGATTCACAGAAAGAAGCTACTATCTCAGAGTCAAGTCCATATTTAGTGCTAAACTTACGAAAAGTATCGGTATCCATAAAAGATTTAACACAATCAAACTTAGGTGTCATACCTGACTCTTTATCTTCGTCGAGGTCCCAACTTCAGAGTTGCGTTTAATTCTATCCAATAAATTCCATTTAAATTCAATAGTCTTCATCATAAAAGAGCCAGCACAAGAAGTATCGAGCACGGTGCGATTGTTATTAGAAAGCCGAGCATAAAAATTCTGAAGAATTGTCACTCTTGAGAGCTCATGATTGGGACATGAATATAACATTGATTTAAGCCTCCCCCAAGCTTGAGCGACACTTTCTCCTTCGCAAGGCCAAAAATTATATATATAATTGCGATCACGATGAACAAGATGCATAGGGTAATACTTTTGATGAAATTCCAATTTCAATCTTTTATAGTTCCATGATCCCGTATCATCACATAGCCTATACCATGTCAATGCGTCTTCCTTCAAAGATAAAGGGAAGACCTTCTTCTTAACAACATCATCGGGTATACCTGCAAGCTTAAATAATCCACAAACTTCATCCACATAGAGTAGATGTTCATCAGGATGCTTTGTTCCATCTCCTGTAAAAGTAGTAGCCAGCAGTTTTTCCATCATACCCGAAGGAACTTCAAAAGGAGTTTCATTTTCAATAGGTTCAGTAGGTTGAGGAGCAACTCTTTGCTCTACTGGATGGGGTGAAGATACCCCGAACAAGCCCCTCAGAGAATTACTTTCCATAGTAACAAGTGACAGAAAATTTCAGCACACTATATAAAATTTTCCTTACCAAATTCCACTTACCAAAGGCGCTACACTCCCCGACAACAGCGCCAGAAAAGAGTCTTGATGACCCACAAGTATAGGGGATCTATCGTAGTCCTTTCGATAAGTAAGAGTGTCGAACCCAACGAGGAGCAGAAGGAAATGATAAGCAGTTTTCAGCAAGGTATTCTCTGCAAGTACTGAAATAAGTGGTAACAGATAGTTTTGTGATAAGGTAAATTGTAACGAGCAACAAGTAACAAGAGTGAATAAAGTGCAACAAGGTGGCCCAATCCTTTTTATTGCAAAGGACAAGCCTGGACAAACTCTTATAATAGGAAAAGCACTCCCGAGGACACATGGGATTATCATCAAGCTAGTTTTCATCGCGTTCATATGATTCACGTTCAGTACTTTGATAATTTGATATGTGGGTGGACGGTGCTTGGGTGTTGTTCTTACTTGAACAAGCATCCCACTTATGATTAACCTCTATTGCAAGCATCCTCAACTACAACAAAAGTATTAAGGTAAACCTAACCATAGCATGAAACATATGGATCCAAAACAGCCCCTTACGAAGCAACGCATAAACTAGGGTTTCAGCTTCTGTCACTCTAGCAACCAATCATCTACTTATTACTTCCCAATGCCTTCCTCTAGGCCCAAATAATGGTGAAGTGTTATGTAGTCGACATTCACATAACACGACTAGAGGCTAGACAACATACATCTCATCAAAATATCGAACGAATACCAAATTCACATGACTACTAATAGCAAGACTTCTCCCGTGTCCTCAAGAACAAACGTAACTACTCACAAAGCACATTCATGTTCATAATCAGAGGGGTAATAATATGCATAAAGGATCTGAACATATGATCTTCCACCAAATAAACCAACTAGCATCAACTACAAGGAGTAATCAACACTACTAGCAACCTACTAGCACCAATCTCGGACTTGGAGACAAGAATTGGATACAAGAGATGAACTAGGGTTTGGAGATGAGATGGTGTTGGTGAAGATGTTGATGGAGATTGCCCTCTCCCGATGAGAGGAGCGTTGGTGATGATGATGGCGATGATTTCCCCCTCCCGGAGGGAAGTGTCCCCGGCAGAACAGCTCCGCCGGAGCCCTAGATTGGTTCCGCCAAGGTTCCGCCTCATGGCGGCGGAGTCTCGTCCCGAAAGGTTGCTTCTGATTTTTTTCTCATCGAAAGACTTCATATAGGAGAATATGGGCATCGGAATGCCACCAGGGGGCCCACGAGGTAGGGGGCGCGCCCCCACCCTCGTGAGCAGGGTGTGGGCCCCCTGGCCTTCATCTTTGGCGATGATTTTTCTTTATTTATTTTAAGATATTCCGTGGAGTTTCAGGACTTTTGGAGTTGCACAGAATAGGTCTCCAATTTTGCTCCTTTTCTAGCCTGAATTCCATTGCCGACATTCTCCCTCTTCATGTAAACCTTGTAAAATAAGAGAGAATAGCCATAAGTATTGTGACATAACGTGAAATAACAGCCCATAAAGCAATAAATATTGATATAAAAGCATGATGCAAAATGGACGTATCACCGAGCGCCCTTTCTCCTTGGTCCACAGAGAAAAAAATGTAGGACTGGTGCCGACAGTTCATCACGGAAGAGAGAACTCACAGAGCCGGGCTTCGCCGCTACGATCACATCAATCCGTTATGGCTCGGACCCTCTTAGCAGCTGGATCCTTCGGGAAGCCGCAGCATGTCAAGCCCTGGTAAGGTTCTTTGCTTTCCATTGAATTAAAACTGCCTTTTCCAAGGCAAAAAAATAGGTTAGGCTATCCGAGATTTGCTCTTTTTTCTAGCTTTTTGGAAAGGAAGGAAGCAGCTTTAGAGGAGGGATGTCGTCAAAGGGGTATGCCGGATTTTGAACGACCCGTTAGGTTCGAGCTGACTTAGGTTCGAACAGGACCCACCTATCTCCGGGCTTTGCCTTTGCCGAAAATGTTCCGTTGACATCCTTTGCCGTAGAACTTATCTTCTTGAGTCAGCTTCCTTAAGTCCATTCTTCCTCAGTAGCTCAGTGGTAGAGCGCTGCTCCTTCCCTCTTTCTTGCTTGCTTTACTCGCTTTTCCTCATGGGAGGGTAAAGGAAATACGAATGTATGAAATCTATCCCAATAAGAAATGCGGAAGGTTGTCAGCCAATGCAGCACCTCCTTGATCAACATACCACACAGCCCATTATGCCTTGCTCCAGTCACAGTATAAAGAGAGACTAGAACCTACCGGGGAGCAACCCTCGTGTTTAGTTGCCACTATGAGTTTGGAACCCTGAACAGATCGCTCCTCGGCAAAGCAAAGAAGAAGAAATTCCACCATTGGGAACGACACGCCCCCTTCCCTAGCTAGGACTAGAGGTATTTACACGCTGCATTGAACCTAGCAGGTTTCTTCGGAAAACTCTATCTACTCTGGTGTGGATGGCCGCTCCAGCAGCTTTAGTACTTAAGTTAACGCCCCAACCCTTATCCCGCGATGAGAAGGTAGATGCGGTAAGCCAACTCCCCCCAAGATGGGGGAGCCCTGAGGGGGCTGACCAGCAAGCTGGGTTCTCAGGAGCAATAGACTAGCCATATTCATCTTCTATAGTCTCCTGTTTCCCCCTATTTAAAATGGTCAGCTTGCGCAGAAGGAAATTCCTTCCTTGGGTCAGATCTCCGTTCCGGGATGGAAGAAAGAAATGATGGTTTGGATGAGCCCTATTTGCGCGCCTATGGACCGATGGTTCCCAACCAGTAACTAGTGCCCCCCTATGGACCACTCCTATGTAACTCCATGACAAGAATCTTCATTCCTACAGAGAGGTTGAAGCTAAGTTTTAAATGGTACGATCCCTCCGTCACCCCAGAATGAATGGGGTGATCTCGTAACTAATTGGGTAGAAAAGGAGCAGAAAAAGATCTGTGGATTAGACTCCCTTTCTTTCCAGGGTTTGTATTAAAAATACAACACCGGTTGATAGAGTGAGGTCTAACCTTGATTGGGTAGACCAAGAAGCAAACCACTAAGCAACTGGACTGCAGCCCCAAGAAAACAAGCAGTTCGGAAAAGCAAGTCTGGAATACGGTGGCGATGCAGCAACGATATGCATTCCCGCAAGGGGTAGTGAAAAGCCATTAGGGGGAAGAGATAGGTTTCTTATTCTAAGCCAAATTACTATACCATAAGGAGATTACCATTATGAGATGACACTTGAGAGGGCACTTTAAAGTGATTGAACCCACTTTCCATGTTAGTTCAAGCAACAATATCGCTAGGGACCAAAGTAGTGAAAACGGCAGCTCCATTTTCCAAAACTTTCTGTCTCATAAGACTGTGAAACCACACAATTTGACATTCCCCTTGGGAAATAGGGAAAAAAGGCCCCGGATTCCGATAACTTATGTCTCGCCTTTGCCAATTCAGATAGTAAATTCTGGGTGAATGTGTCTTTGCTGTACCCTGCAACAATATCAGCTCTGTCGAGTAGTGAAATGATAGGATTCTACTTTTTGGTTAAACCGAAACACAAGTCAACGATTCAAGCCAAGAGTCGGGGCACCTTAAGAGCGGAAAAGCTAGAAGCTGTATCATGACTGCTGCAAAAATGATAGGGGCGAGAAAAGGGTTTGAAAGTTCATTCTCACCCCTACAAACTTGCAGGTAGTCCGCATCTTCACAGACATGTCTATTTCACCGAGCCTCTCTCCGAGACAGTGCCCAGATCATTACGCCTTTCGTGCGGGTCGGAACTTACCCAAAAGGAATTTCACGCAAAAATGGGATATGCATTTGAAATAGACTTCTTATCAAATAGAATTGCGTATTAAACAGATGAGAGAAATAGCCCTAAATATGTGCATCGAGTAAGTCATTGCCTTCTATTCGATCTCTAGTATCGCTCATCAAGACCACATAAAAACTGTTTGCTTCCGCTTTCCTCGCAGAGTTGGCTCAAATCGTCTATATCAATGCAAGTATAGTGTCGGGGAAACTGATCCACGAACACCTATGGGACCGGCGGACCGAGCCCCTTTCGGTTCGGCGGGGGGTGGAGATCGCACGAAGAGCGGATCGAGGCAAAGCACACGAGCAGTTTACCCAGCTTCGGAGCTCTCCGGAGAGATAACACTCCTACCGCTGCATGTTTGAGTGTATTGAGTTCTTGCTCGGGAGTGCTGAGTGCTACAGTACACACTAGTTGCTAACGCGACCGAGCGTGAGTGTTTTTCTGCCTTCGAACCCCCCTCTACGTTGCGCATGGGCCTCCTTTTATATGCTAAAGGGGTCTCCGACAGGTGGCAATGTAGAGAAGGGTAAAAATGGAAAAGGAATTGCGGTTGGTACAACTACCTGCACAGTGTATCATACCTAACCCTGACGGCAGGGGACAAAGGCATTAAATGCCCGCTCTCGTCGCCCAAATAGTGCAAAAAGGACCGTCGGGACGCCACCGCTGCCACGATGGCAATCTTGTCGTCGTCGCTTGCCACAGCACAAGACCGCCGTCTGACCTCTTGCCACGCGCTACCGAAAGGTCCTGAGGACACGTTGGTGGATGTCTTTGAGCGCTGGTACTGAGTGGCAGTTTGCGCGGCAAGCACCTTGCCGCATGATCGTTGTCTTGTCGCGTCCGGAAGCTTGTCGCTCACAGGGCCTCGCCGGGACGCGTGGAGCGTCGCGGCAAGTTCCTTGAGATGCCTTGGTTGGCCTTCCCGGCAAGCTCCTCTTGCCGGGGCCTTGTCTCCCTGGCTTGAATACTTTGTTATTGAATGGCTCCAAAGGAACCACGGAGGACCTTGGCGGTCACCCGACAAGCCTTGCCGCGGGGTGCTGCAACTACCCGTGCACAAGTTCGGGATACTAGGGTACCCCTACTCTAGTACACCGGCAGAGCCCCCGGCCTGGGCCACACACGTGCCGAAGCGCTGTTGGGCCGGGCCCAAAACAGGCACGGCACGCGCGGCCTGGGTTACGCCAGTATCTCACTTTTTATCCACGCGCCCTACTCGAGGCGGCGCGCGTCGAATGCGGCGTCGTGGGAGAGATCGTGGTGGTTTCTTTATTCGAAAGACGGAACGTCTGCCCCTCCCTCTTTATAAGCAGGGGAAGCAGGGGCAGTTCGCCCATCTCGCCGTTGCTATTCCAATCTCAAAACCTCCGCCGCTCCCCTTCTTCCCAAAGCTGAAAGAGAGCAGCGCCCGCTTCATCGCCACCGGCACCACCAATGTCGTCGATCTCTCTCACCACCTCCGCCATGGCTCAAAGCCGGGAAGGTTGTGAAGTCGGCCGAGGCGCAGCTGCTCATGGCGCTGCGAAAGGAGCGGCAACCTTCCCCCTGCTTCGCCTTGAAGGAGCTGAGGGAGTATTAGTACCTCTTCGTCGACGGAGACGCGAGCGCATCCGCGCGACGAAGGTACTCTCGGCTGCCACTTTCGAACTGGCTCCGAATGGATATCCCTTCTTCGCGTTGTTCTTCTCGCGGGCTCGCCCGCCTTTCTCTGAAGTTTTTCAGGACATTATGAACACCTCGGGTTCCGCCTCCTTGACTTCACCCCCAACGCCGTTCGACCATGGCAGTTTTCGCACATCTCTGCGAAAACTTTGTCGAGTCTATCCAAATGTAGCTCTTTTTCGCCACTTCTTTATGCCCCGAGTTGAGAGGGGAGCCTTTATCCGGCGGAATCGCCTGGATCTCGAGAACTGACAAGAAGGAAGCTTATCTAGAGGGAGAGCTCCACAACAAGTGGGATGAATGGAGAGCAGACTGGTGCTGGATTGTCGAGGAGAACCCGCAGCCATTTACCGCCCAGCGCCAAGCCCGAAGATGGCTGCAACGATTGGAGGAACGTGGCCCGGAAGACGATAGGCTGAAGATTGCCGTCACCGGATCCTACGCCTCAGGCTTGCACAGCTCACCGAGGCGCCGTTGGCGCAGATTTTCTTCGCCGCCGCGCCGCCCCTGCGGGAGAGGAGGAGACCTGCCGGGAGTTCCGAACGCGGCGGATATCATGAGGCTGCGCCGGGCCTCAACTTCAACTTCACTGTCCTCGGCGGGACGCGATGCTCTGGAACTGTTCAAGCACGATCCTCAACATCCCGAAGTGTTCAGGTTGCCGAGGGTGTCGTTCACTGTGCAACAACTCCTCCTCGACCGCATCCGTGCAATGATGCCGCTGTGCGATTCGCATGGAATTGTCCCAACTTGGCAAGAGCCTACAGACGACGTCGTGCAGGAGTTCTTTGACGGCTTGGTAGAAATGCCGGTACGCTCCGATGAACAGAAGAGCCTTACTCGCGACACCACCGATGCGGAGATGCAGCGCATCACCACTAGGCTGGAAGAGGCGGCGGCAGCCACTGCCGTGAGCGAGTTTGGATTCACCGTGGAGGAGGCAGAGGCAGCAGAGGCGGCAAGCCTTGCCGAGCGAGAGGAGCTTACCAGCGAGGGAGAGCTTGTCGGGCCTGAAGCTGAGTCGAGCGAGCCCGCCGAGGGCGCGAGCGACTCGTTGAAGATCGACTCCTCCTCTTTCTCACCTTCGGACAGCTCGCCGCAAGCGGAGCCCCAGCTCCACTAAGAAGGCGTCTCCGCAAGGCCGGGACGTGGCGGGCGGCAGACGGGTCAACAGCCGCCGCCACATGGCGCGCGCTCCAACGTGGCAAGCACTTGTTGTTGCTGGAGCACCTCACGCCGCTGCGGCAATCGGAGCGGGCCCTCCCGGACCACCGCTTGCTCCCGCCAAGCGGCTAAGGAACCTACTCCTCCGCCTTGTCGCGGAAGGTGGGCGGACTTGACCTCTCCGCGCCAGCTCCGACGAGGAAGAGGAAGAGTAAGATTCTTTGTTTGTACTTGTAGTTCTTCAATTCTTGATGTTTTGTCTTGTATCTGATTTGCTTTACTCCGAACCCATTCCTTTTCAGGACTCGCCCGGAGAGCGCGAAGAGAGCCAAGGTCCCGTGATTGTCATCGAGGACGAACCGACCCATGACAGCAGGGGTGTGTCCGAGATCACCTTGCCGGACCCGCAACTATTCTCAAAGCAGCCCCAGCGCAGCCCCCAGCGTAAGTATATGGTTTACTTCGATGTTAGCGCGCATGGGTGCTCTTTCTTCTTGACATCGACTATTGGTTTGCGAGGAGCAGAGCAGTCTCACCAGAGTGCCCGGAAGCCGCTCCCGACATGCCATCTGCCGACTACACCGCCAAGGGAGGATTCCACAGCAAGGAGAATTTTTCGCAAAGGAGAAGTCTCCGGCAAGGGACAGCACCAGCGACCCCCCGGTGGCGGAGACCACGACTATAGATCCTAGTACAGGTAATCCTCTTGCTTGAAAACTTCCCTTGGGTTCTTCTTCTTCTGATTTTCTCTTTGAATATTTGCTTGACTTTTCTTCCTTTTCCGGTCGCCAGGTCCATCTGCCACGGAGCCGATGGAAACCGAGGTCGCCGGCGAGGAGAACGCGCGCGGCAATATCAACGACGCCGCTGTCACCGAAGAAGAAGCCGGCGCTGATGATCCCGCCGGTGGAGAGGCCGCCAAAGCTGCCGCCGCAGAAGCTGGCGAGGGGTCCGGCGATCGCACTAACGGCCCCGAGGCCGCAGGAGCGTCAGGCGCTATGACGACCGCCGATCCCTCCGCCGCTGCTGCAGCGTCAGGCTCCGAAGAGCCCCAGCCCGACACCTATTTGAAGGCTGGCGATGGCGTCTTCATCAAGCTCCCCTGGGCGTCGAGCTCCAGGGCGCCGATCGAAGGAGAAATCTTTGATGAAGAGTTGCTCGCCTCCGCTGGGCTGATGCTGGTCGACGCGCCGGACAGCAGCAGCGGCGAGCCTGAGGAGGAGCAGCTGCTGCGGAAGCTGTTGTCGCTCTACCGCGCCCGACAGGCCAAGCTGGTATCCCGAGAAGCGCTTGTCGTGAAGGCGGGAGTGGACATCGAGAAGCGCGGAGGAGCTCCGGGGCCTCAACCAGAAGCTCTCCGGTCCCTGGAAGAGGAGCGGGAGCAACTCGCCGAGGAGCGTAAAGCCTTCCTCCTCGAGAAGGCTGAAGTTGAAGAGCAACAGCGGCTTGCTGCCGAGAAGCTGTCCGCGTAGGAAGGCGAGTTGGTGCAGCGGAAGGTTAACCTTGACAGCCACGAGGAGGAGCTTGCCGCGCACGAACAAACATTCGGCGGGGCTCTCAAGGAAGCGGAGGATGCTGCCGCAGCTGCCGAGGCCGCCAAGAAGGAGCTAGAGACGAAGGTGGCGCAGCTGGAGGCCGATCTCAAGGTGAGCGGCGAGGAGCTTGCTGCGCTCAAGCGTGAGCGCGAGAAGGACGCCTACACCCTTGGCGAGCTGCAGGGTCGTCTCGCCGAGAGGAGCAAGGAGCTTAGCGCCGCCAAGGACTCCAACGCAGATCTTGAGTTGAAGCTGACTACTTTGACCAAGACGCTGGACGGCGCCAGGGAGCGGGAGGTGGCCTTGGAGGAGAAGATCAAGGCCGATGAGGTGCTGCTGGCGAGTGCTGCTGCCGCCCAGAACACTTTTAGGGAGAATGTGGAGCACTGGACCGAGGGTCTCGTGGATGTTGCCGCAGCCATCGACAGGGAGCTGGCGCAGCTGGGGATGGAGGATCTCGGGTATTCCTCCGATGAGCACCTCCAACCCAGCGCCAAGCTCAGCTTGTTCTTCAAAGGCGTGGCGACGGCCCTCCAGCGACTCCGGGAGAAGATCCCAAAGCAGCTGGCCGACGAGTCGCGCAAGATCTGCGTGGGAGCTCTTCAAAAGGTGTTGGTGAAGGTGGCCTTCCGCAACCCAGGCCTCAACCTCACCAACGTCCTCAGGACCTTGCCGCCGGATGCTGATCTGGAAGCGCTCAAGACCCTTGTCGCACCCATTGTGGACAAGGTGAGCGGGATCAAGAGGGTTGAGGGCGATCGCGTAGATTAGGCCGCCCGTTTTCTCTTTTTCTTGTCGCTGCTGGTCATGTTATGAGAACAATCTATTAGAGCTGCGACAAGCTATCTTGTAATATGACTCTATTTTGGGTAGCGATTGCTATGTTATTTCCTTTACTTGATTCCTTCCTTTGTATGTTTTTCCCTCACGCTTTAGGGAACTTGTCGTGTGAGCACCTTAGTCATGAAGCGCTGAGTCTTGGGACGTCAAGAGCCTTCTTTGGCGGTGCCGCCACCGACAAGAAACCTTGTCGCAACTAGTCGTAGCTCACTTAAGTTGTTGAGCGGACTCGAAACAAAGTAAGGGCGCAACTAGCTACGAGTTGGTTCCTCGGCACACAGGTTTTCCATACAAAGCACGGTCGTTCGAGGAAGATAACTTAAAAATTTTAAAACTGATTGCTCAAACTTTAGCAACTTAGCTTTTCTGTCGTTTGCTTCCCGGTAAGGTGAAACTTCCTCGAACGACGCTTGGTCCACACCATTATCTTCTCCTTTCCCCCCGGCAAACTTGTGGGTGAGGGGACCATCCTTTCTTTGAGAAGGAGAAAGAAGAGAAAATAAAGATATGGAGCCTTATGGCTCGTTATTGCTTACCGGGGGTAGGCGCTGCACAAAGTGTCAGATAACGCATGCAAAAAAAAGTAGAAAGCATGAAATTGACAAGATGTGCGGAGCACATGAGCTTTACTTATGCACGGCGTCTGCGCCCGGCTTCGTACAAAGGATTACATGCAACATCGGCAAGACTTCTACAAAAGGTGGTTGCGGAACAGGTTCCGCAACCGCGCCTCTGAGTAAAACTTACGAAGATGCTCAATGTTCCGAGTTGCTCCCGGAATGCCATCTTCGGTCTCAAAGCGGACAGCGCCAGCCTAGTGACTCGTTTTACCCGGTAAGGGCCTTCCCACTTGGCGTCAACTTGTTGGAATTCTTGGCGACTGAACGCGCGAAGAACAAGGTCGCCTTCCTCGAGACTTCGGCATTAACTGCGGCTATGGTAGCGGCGCAAAGCTTCTTTGGTATCGAGCAGCTCGTCAATGACTGAAAGCGGTCTTCCTCAAGGAGCAGCGCGTCATCTTGTCGCATAGCTGCTCTTGCTCAAGCTCATCATAAGCGAGCACTCGAGGTGACCCATATATGAGTTCCGTGGGGAGAACTGCCTCGCTCCATAGACTAGAGCGAAAGGTGTGCGGCGGTGGCTCGATTTGGCGTCGTCTGATCGACCAAAGAACCACCGGCAGCTC
This sequence comes from Aegilops longissima, assembly GCA_021605205.1. Taxonomy (NCBI): domain Eukaryota; kingdom Viridiplantae; phylum Streptophyta; class Magnoliopsida; order Poales; family Poaceae; genus Aegilops; species Aegilops longissima. Next base: position 511,856,821 of record CM038678.1, on the reverse strand, counting down.
CTCAATCCATTCTTTCCGCACTTGCGCAGCTCTGTCGAAAGTCTGGTCTTGAGCCAGCGCATCACTTCAGCATTCGCCCTCTCCGCTTGACCGTTACTTCTCGGATGAGCAACAGAAGCGAAGCAGACCTTGGCGCCAAGATCTTGGACGTACTGCATGAAGGTACGGCTCGTGAATTGTGTGCCATTGTCGGTGATGATCTGTTAGGGATCCCGGCGGCAAACAATCGACTGAAGAACTTGATCGCTGATTGTGTTGTCACCTTCCTCATCGCTTCCACTTCGGCCACTTTGTGAACTTGTCGATTGCAACGTACAAGTACTCAAAGCCCCCGACAGCTCGGGGAAAGGGGCCGAGGATGTCGAGCCCCGAGACCGAAAATGGCCAGGATAAAGGGATCGTCTGGAGAGCTTGAGCTGGCTGGTGTATCTGCTTGGAATGGAACTGGCACGCTTCACACTTGGTTACTTGTGCAGCTGCATCACGGAGGGCTGTCGGCCAAAAGAAACCTTGCGGAACGCTTTGCGGCAAGTGCTCTAGTGCCAATGTGGTGACCACATATGCCTCCATGTATCTCGCCAACAGCTTTTGTCCGTCTTCCGGTGAATACACTTCAATTTCACACCGTTGAGTCTTCTTACATGCGGTGTGTTGTCGACAAACTGGTACATACTTGACTGCCGGCTACTCTTTCCGCTTCTTCTTGCTCTTGGGAAGTTCTCTGTCTGAAGAAGCGGACAATCTGTTGTGCCCATGCTTTGGACCTTGCGGCTCGACAACAAGGACTAAAGGCACATCCGCTGCTGCGGAACATCCGCTTCTCTGGCGAGAACCTGCGGCTCAGCGGAGCTTGATGTTCCCAGCAAGCTTGCGAGCAAAACTTGTCGGGGCGTCGCTTCAACGGAACAAACCCTAGGGCTTGCGGAGCAGACTGCTCCTCAGCACCCTTGGTGTTGATCTGGAGGACCTTCTTGGCGGCGGCTTCGGGAGCTCTGCCGAAAATAGTCACCGAAATCAACTTCCTCTTCTTGCTCTGTCCGATTGATGGCGTTATGAGACGGTTGAGTCAGTTTGAGCACAAAGATCCCTGGTTCCATTGTGTAACTTAAGTCGGCGCGACTTGACGAGCCATCGGCAATGTCGTTCGAGCTCTTGGAACATGTTCCATCAGAGGCCGTCAAAGTGCTCTTCTAGCTTTCTCACTTCATCAACGTAAGCTTCCATCAACGGACTCGATAATTCTTGTTTACTTGGCGGATGACAAGCTGTGAGTCACCCCGACAATGAGCTTCTTGATCCCAAGGTCTGCTGCGATCTCGAGACCGCAAGCAAACCTTCATACTCTGCGGTATTGTTCGTTGCTTGCTCCTTGGGAAAGTGCATCGGACTACGTGCTTGAGGTGCTCTCCGGTGGGTGCAACAAGTAGCACGCCCAAGACCGGCGCCTTGCAGCGAGAAGGCACCATCAAAGTACATCAGCCACTCTTTGCTTGCTTCCTTGACGGGATGCTCGTTTCGAATTTCTTCATCTTGTGTTGGCGTCCATTCTGCTATGAACTCCGCCAATGCTATGCTTTGGATAGTTGAAGTGCTCTCAAACTTGAGGCCAAAGCTTGACAGTTCAAATGCCCACTCGACAATCCTGCTGTTGCTTCGGATTTTGCAGTATCCTCTTCACGGAAAACGAGTGACGATTGTGATCTCATGTGCTTGGAAGTAATGGCGCAGCTTTCTCAAGGCCATGAGAAGGCGAAAAGCAATTTCTACACACCGAGTACCTTGACCTAGCCCCTGCAGAAGGGGCCGACAAAAGTAAACTGGCGCTGCACCATTCTTTTTCATCATCTTCACGCGCCTCGCAGATCCATCTTTGTCGGGACCGAGCTTGCGGTGAAGTCCCCGCTTGTCGCTGGATGCATCTGCCGTGGTTGCTGGCTCATCATCCGCCTCCCTCTCCGCTACTAACGCAGCACTAACCACTTGATTGGTTGCCGCTATATATAGCAGCAACTTCTCTTGTGGCTTACGTGCGACAAGTGTTGGAGTGGAGGACAGGTATCTCTTTAAGTCCTGCATTGCAGCCTCCACTTCCGGAGTCCATTTCATTGGACCTGCCTTTTTCAATATTTTGAAAAATGGCAGGGCGCGCTCAGCAGACCTAGAGATAAACCTGCTGAGAGCAGCTACGCAACCGGCAAGTCTTCGTACATCCTTGACGCGCTTTGGTGCTTCAATCTGCTCAATGGCCTTGATTTTGTCGGGATTGGCTTCAATTCCCCGCTGAGACACGAAGAATCCGAGAAGCTTGCCGGAGGGGACTCCAAACACACACTTCTCGGGGTTAAGCTTGAGGTTGATCTTGCGCAGATTTGCAAAGGTTTCGTCTAAATCTTGAGTCAGAGTCGCCTTGTCCTTGCTCTTGACCACTATGTCATCCATGTAGGCTTCCACATTTCTGTGTATTTGCGGCTCAAAAGCGTCATGGACTACCCTTGCAAATGTTGAACCAGCATTCTTTAAACCGAAAGGCATCCGTATGAAACAGTATGTGCCACATGGGGTGATGAATGCGGTCTTCTCCTCATCCTCTTCTGCCATGAAGATCTGATGGTATCCTGAGTATGCATCAAGAAATGAAAGCAAGTCACATCCGGCCGTGGAGTCAACAATCTGGTCGATGCGCGGCAAGGGAAATGGGTCTTTGGGACAAACTTTATTGACATCGGTAAAGTCGATACAAAGCCTCCATTTCTCGTTTGCCTTGCGCACGACTACAGCGTTGGCCAACCACGTAGGATGGAGCACTCCTCTGACAAGGCCTGCTGCTTCCAATTTCTTGATTTCTTCTGCGATGAATTCTTGGCGCTCCTTTGCTGCTTCGACTTTCGCTTGACGGGCGCGATGAGGACAGACGGCAAGATGGTGCTCGATTACTCACAGGAACACGGGGATGTCGGATGGTTGCCACACAAATCGTCGGCGTTACGCGCGGGGAAAGCAGCGCGCTTTCCTATTTAGGGTCGAGAGTGGCGCGATGGTAAAGGTACCACCGGTGCCATCCTCCTTGGCGGACACCTTCTTGGTCTCTGGTGGAGCTGCCATTGTCTTCTTACACTTGCCGGTGGAGCTCGATGGTGCGTCCTCGGCGGTGGCGCAGCACTCGAAGAGGTGCGCTTGCCGGAGTGGGCATCAGAACTCTTGCCGGACTTGGTCTTCTTCTTCGCCCCGGGAGCTTCAGCGGCAAGTGACTTGCGATCTGTTGCGGCTGCTGCTTCCCGGTAGATCTTGTCGGCGCAGATAAGAGCATCCTTCTTGTCGCCAGGACAAAGATGACACTTATCGGGCTGGCATCTTGACATGTTGTATGCATAGTGAGAGGCTGCCATGAATTTGGCGAGTCTTTGGACGGCGAGTATCCCATTGTAAGGCAATGGAAAGTCAGCAATGTCAAAAGTGACCCTCTCAGTCCTGAAGTTCAACTCGCTGCCAAATGTCACCGCAACGTGATCTTTCCTTGACTTGCTCCTTCCGGATTGATTCCTTGGAATGTGCGGTCTCTTGAGCTCGCCATCGGGGATCTGGAGTTTACGGAGTACCGCGGAGGAGATCAGGTTCAAGCCGGCCCGCCGTCAACTAGCATCTTAGTGACCTTGAGGTTGCGGATAGTTGGTGAAACCAACATCGGCAAGCACCCGACCGCAGATTATGCGATCAGGTGGTCCTCAATATCAAAGATGATAGGCGTCTGGACCATTTCGAGGCTTGCGTGACTCGGCGGGTGGTTACGCCGCATTGACTTCCCGCACCCTTTGCTTGAGCTGGCGGTGTGAAGTATCGAGAAGCACCGCCGTCAACGCCAGGACCTCTGTGGCTTTCGGAACTCCTGCTCATCGGTCTCGTCATCATCCATATCTTCATAAATCGTCGTCATCTTCATCCTTGTCGCGCCGCGGGAGGTCTGTCTCCTTGCCGCTGCTTGGCCTTGCGCATGGCGTCCTCCTCGGGCGGGGCGTTTCTTGCGGCTCCTCCAGCACCTTCTGGGCCTTCTCCTTGTCGCGTCGCTCGTATTCAGCCTTTTGCTGCTCGACAAGCTGCTCGACCTTCTTGCAGCTCTGGAGGTCATGGCCCTTGGTGCGGTGGATCTTGCAGTACTGCTTGTTGGTGTCGTCCTGCTTGTCGGCGGCCGCACACACTGGTAGTTGGTGCTGCGGCAATCTCCTCGCCGGAGCTACCAGCTTTGGCTTTCTTGGCGCCACCTCCGTTGCCGGACTGCTCAATGACTAGCACATCTTTGCCTTTCTTCTTCCTGTTGTTCCGCCGCCGGTTTTTCTTTGCCGGGGCAGCCTCCTCACTGTCAGATCCTCCCGCTTATGTATTCTCTCCGGGAGTTTCCTCCCTTCCTCGACGTGCACACTTGTCGGCCGGGCATATAGCTCATCGGCGTCTCGATCTTGCACATCGCCATCTCCTCCGCATCCTGCGGTTTCGCGACGTTCGATGGAACCGCTGATTACCACGGCAGGGTGGACATCTGGGATGTTGTCTTTGTCTGTGGCTGAATCTCTGAATGTACTTGCGCATGGGCTCTCCTTCCTTCAGGCGGCAGATGAAGGTCGCTCTCTTGGCCATGAGGCTTGTGGCGCTGTAAAGCGCCGACAAACTGATGGCATAGGTCTGCCAGGAGGATATGGAGTTGTCGGCAAGTGCATGAGCCGAGATCGACATTGGGCTTGAGCACCGGTGGGAAGTAGTTGGCGAGGATCTTGTCGTCCGCCCCGGCAGCTTGCACCGCGATGGTGTAGATCTTTGAGGAACTCCGACGGATGCGACTTGCCGTCGTACTTCTCTGAATGCGTCGCTTGAAATTCTTCGTGTTGGGCCTTTGGACTTGCCGCAGCTCACGAGTGAGCGCAGGGCAGCCTACGCGTATGGCAAGTCGCTGGTTCCCTGGTGCATGCATGTCGACAGAGGGCCCAGGCGCTGGTCCGATTGACGCCGCGCTTCTCTTCGACTTCGATGCGAGTTGGCGTCTTCTTCTTGTCGTTCATGAAGAACTTGGCGCTGATCGCGGCGAGCTCGTAGATCTGATGATGCGGTGGATTATTTGTCGAGGTGGATCCGGCGAGTCAGCGATCTTGGCCTTGAGGTGGAGAGTGCATGGTGGTTGCACCCCACCGGTTTTCGCCATCGGCTCGTGCTGGCAGTCCTGCCGCGGCAGCGATGTACTCGGCTGCAGCGGAGTGTCGCCGTTAAGCGAAGCCGATGAGACTACGAATGGTGGCCCTCCATTCATCGATCTTGTCTGCCGTTGGAGGGTAATCCGAGGGCAGTTGAGCTCGCGCCAAAGCTTCTGCTGGAGTGGCGGGCGGCGATGGCGAACGGCGCGAGGCGGGATATGCTCGGACTTCTAACTATGTTAGAAGGGCGATATCCGTCCAGCGACCGTGTCTCGCTCATGCCGGCATGTTGGCGTGCATGCTGGTCTTGAGCACCCGAGATCCACCAGCTCGATCTTGGTCAATGAGCGTATGGCACTGTGAATACCATGGCGATGTCGGTCCTGTGCCTCTGAGATGGCGCGGTGCATGTCACGGACGCCGAGTGCATGCAGCCTTGTCCTTGGACCGAGCAGCACCGTGGGCTCCTCGTCGATGCCCGTTCTTCGCGGCGTCTACCCCACCACCCGTTTGCTCCGGTGGTGGTGGGATCGGCGTGGGCGGAACAGCTGCCGCCGAAGCCTTCTTCTTCGGTGGCATGTCGATGAAGAAGATGAAGATCTAGCTCGTGTGAGCGTCGGATCAGGTTCACACAACCTCGGCGTCCCCTACCGGCGCGCCAAAGATGTCGAAACGATCCACGAACACCTATGGGACGGCGGACCGAGCCCCTTCGGTTCGGCGGGGCGGAGATCGCACGAAGAGCGGATCGGCGGAAGCACGAGCAGTTTACCCAGCCGGAGCTCTCCGGAGATAACACTCCTCTCTGCTGCATGTCCGAGTGTATTGAGTTCTTGCTCGGGAGTCTTGAGTGCTCTGAAGACACATTAGCTGCTAACGAGACCGGCGTGAGTGTTTTTTCTGCCTTGAACCCCCCTCTCGTTGCGCATGGGCCTCCTTTTATATGCTAAAGGGTCTCCGAGCAGGTGGCAGCGTAGACAAGGGTAAAATGGAAAAGGAATTGCGGTTGGTACAACTACACCGCACGATGTATCATACCTAACCACGACGGCAAGGGACAAAGGCATTAAATGCCCGTCTCGTCGCCCAAATAGTGCAAAAAGGGACCGTCAGGGACGCCACCGCTTGCCACGATGGCAATCTTGTCAGCATCGCTTGCCACCGCGCACCGCTGGCCGCACAGCCTCTTGCCACGGGCGCCTGGAAAGGTCCCAGGGGGACACGTTGGTGGATGTGCTGGAGCGCGGGTACAGAGTGGTAGTTTGCCGCGGCAAGCACCATGCCGCAGTCGTTGTCTTGTCGCGTCCGGAAGCTTGTTGCTCACATGGCCTCGCCGGGACACGTGGCGCGTCGCGGCAAGTTCCTTGAGATGCCTTGGTTGGCCTTCCCGGCAAGCTCCTCTTGCCGGGGCCTTGTCTCCCTGGCTTGAATACTTTGTTCTTGAATGGCTCCAAAGGAACCACGGAGGACCTTGGCGGTCACCCGGCAAGCCTTGCCACGGGGTGCTGCAACTGCCCGTGCACAAGTTCGGGATACTAGGGTACCCCTACTCTAGTACACCGACATATAGGTGGATACTCATGCTTTCGAACCATAAACTAATGCCGCCTCTGAGGAGCGCGTGTTACTATTCCATTCTCTAGAGCACA